>JADDOH010003873.1:0-66938 GCA_016648135.1 Agrypnia vestita
GAATCTTGTGTAGCACAATGAGATCGGATATTTTTCGTCGGGACTCAAGTTTGTGCATCTTGAAAAAAGGCAAGTCGATCTTCGTAGCTGTGAAGGTTATTGTGTTGACCAGCTTTGTATGACAAAATACGTAGAAACTTTTTCTGCACTCTCTCGATTCTCGTAATATGTGTTGTGTAATAATGTGACCAAATAACTGACGAATATTCCAATATACTTCGTACTAGTGATGTATAGAGAATTTTTAGACTTTGAGGATTTTTAAAGTCTTGAGTAATTCTGGTGATAAATCCCAACATAGTATATGCCTTGTTTGTGATATTTTCAAAGTGGTTTCTAAAAGTGAGTTTAGAATCTAGCATGACGCCCAGATCCCTTATTGAATCGACTTTAGCGAGTGGAACGTCACCCAGTTTATAAACAAATTCTATTTTTTTAATATTTTTAGTGAAACTAATACATGAACATTTCTTAGCATTAAGTGACATATTATTTGCTTTACACCAAGTTGATAGTTCGTCCAGATCTCTTTGTAGGAGATGACTATCTTCCAGGCTATGAATGGTGGAATAAATTTTTAAATCATCGGCATATAATAGACACTTATTTCTTAATATATTTGGCAAGTCATTTATGAAGATAAGAAAGAACAAGGGACCAAGGTGAGAACCTTGAGGAACTCCTGAGGTGATAGAAACCGGAGATGAATCATATCCATTTACAGTCACAACTTGAGTTCGATGAGAAATGTAAGATTCTATCCATCTCAATAAGTTGCCGTGGATTCCTATAGCATGAAGTTTTTTCAAAAGTATACAATGGTTCACCTTGTCAAACGCCTTGCTGAAATCTGTATATATTACATCCACTTGAGATCTCGAATCAAACGATTTGCAAATCTGACTCACAAACTCAAGCAGGTTGGTAGTTGTGGATTTTTTTGAAACAAAGCCGTGTTGATTAATGCAAAGTGTCTGACGAAAGTGGGTGAATATGTATCTATAGCAAATAATCTCGAATATCTTTCCAAAACAAGATAATTTACTTATAGGTCTATAGTTACTAACGTCACTTTTATTTCCTGTCTTAAATATTGGTGTGATGTGAGCTGCCTTCCATAAGTCGGGAAACTTTCCTTCTTTTAAAGATTTGCTAAAAATGATATAGATAGGATCTAGAAGAAGGTGAGCACAATTTTTTATAAGAAGTGGAGGAATACCATCAGGTCCTGCGCCCTTGGCGGGATCCAATTCTTTCATAATTTTTAATATTTCATTTTTATGCAGTGGTATAAAGGAAAGTGAATCGAGAGAGTCATTAATGAGAGCAGATGAGTGATGTTGAGTAGCATTATCAAAAACTGAAGCGAAAAATTCTGAAAAGATATCAGAAATTTCTTGACCGCATGTAGCATATTTTTCTCTCAGAAACATTGTTTTAGGGATTGCATTAGTGAATTTCTTGGTTTTAGTGTATTCCCATAATTTTTTAGTCCCGATATGTAATAATTCCTCTATAGAATTTATATACGAGTGATAGCAGGCACGAATACTATTCTTAATGCGAGATCTTAGCATAGAAAAGGTTTCGTAATCTCTAGAATTACCGTATTTTATGTATTTTTTCCTGTATTTTTCTTTTTCGCGGAGCTGGTGTCTTAATGCACTGCTAAACCAACATGGGTATTTTGAATTCAAGATCTTTTTTTGTGGAGTGTATCGAGCTATTATCTCCCATAATGTATTATAAAATAAGTTGAGAGAATCGTTGCAGTTTAGTTGATTCATTTGAGACCAATCAATTTGAGCTAGGTCGTTAATACATTTGGCGTAATCAGTTTTACGGAAGTTGTATGCAGTATGGTTAGAATTATGTTGTAAAAAGTTTTCTCGGTTAATCGTTGTGTTTATTTGGACTGGGGGATGAAATTTGTCAACACTTACCAGAGCAGTACCCGAAGACACAAGTAGTGGAGTATCAGATAATATTAAATCTAAAATTTTGGCATTACAATTGGTTATAGAGTTAAATTGTTGAAGATTGGTTGTTGATATGAACTCCATGAAGTCCTTGGCTCTGGAATTAGATGGACTGAGCGGAGTCAGTTGTTGCATTCCAAGTTATAGATGGCAAATTGAAATCGCCAAGTAGCATGTTACGTGTTCTTGTAGTGGTTTTGAGGAAATTAATTTGGCATTTAATAAGATACTCATTGAATACTGTATCTGAGATATTAGGCGGTATATACACAACTCCTATATTGATTGGTGTAATATTATTTTTTCCTTTGATTGAGATCCAGAGGTCCTCGAATTCCGTACAGAGATCGTTCCGCTGGTATGCTGAGAATGACTTCTTAGTTGCTAACAGAACTCCACCTCCGTCTTTCCTGTTGGCAAACTGAGAACTATCTCGATCACGTCTAAAAACTATATATCTGGCGTCGAATAATTCTTCACTATTCACCCTTGAAGTAAGCCATGTCTCCGTCAAGCAAATAATGTCATAATCACTATTTAGAATTTCTATGTAACACTCATTAAGCTTAGTTCTCAGACCACGAACATTCTGATAGTAGATAGAAAGAGCCATTATGAACTAACACAAACTTATTAATAAACTTACTGGACAGTCCTTTAATTTATTGAAAATTTTGCAATGCATCCAGGTTAGGAACTGGTGTAACTGGCGATTGTTCGTCTTTCCTGATGAAAATTCTTCCATTCTTGGTCCAGACAAATTTAAATTGCTTATTTTTAGCCATTTGTCTAGCTGCTGCATGTATAGTCTTATTGTAAGGAGAGAGATGCTCACAGACATATATCGGGGAAGTTCCCTGTAGACCTATGTGCGATACATTAAGTTTGTTGGACACATTATTTTTGTTGTATGTCTTCACAGCTGAGAGAATATTATCCCGGATTCTACTATTTTGGAGGCGAACAATAATATTTCGTGATCTTGCGCTCGTGCTAGATTGTCGTTGAACCCGATGGCACGCCAGTATTTGATCGTTCTTTATGTTGGCAGATACGCTTGTGCATATTTTAGAAACTGTACCCAAAAGATTCTCCTGACGATTTTCAGGCACCATCTGTATCTCGAGGTTACAGTTGCGGCTTATCTGTTCCATTTCTTCCAGTTTTTTTTCCAATCTTTGGTGACTTTCTTGAAGCTTTGAATTCTCAGATTCTAGTTTTTTAACACGAGCAGTGTTTTCAATATTAGTTTTATTGAGACGGTCGTACTCACTTGATAGATATTCAATAGATATTTTGATGTCTTCTATGCCAGATATCTTCTCATTAATATGGTCGAGTTTTCTTTCAATAGTTTTATTTAATTCATACATAAGATTATCAAACTTTTGGTCAATATATTTCTTCAACTGTTCCAATTGAGAATCCTCTGGTTTCATAAAATACATTTCCATTTCTGACGATTCATCTGAAGCATGTTTTTAAATGTCTCTTCTGTAAAGCCTTGACAAGAGTAGTGGAAACTATTACCACATTTTATGCATTTTAAAATATTTTCAGATTGCATTTTATCATTGCATTGCTTACAATTCATTTTGAATAGGTGAGATTCGAAAATTAGTATTTTCAATGCTAATTAATGAGCAACAGAGTAGTCAGAATATTTTATTGTTGTAAAAATTATTCTCGTATGCCTTAGTCACTTGTCAAATTTGAAATAATTAATTTGTATTTTTATAACTTATTTCTTACAGTATATAACATATTGTTGGTTCAAATGTTTCCTTCCATGTAAGTTTTCAGTGTGTCGATGGACTTGCTTCTAATTCACTTTTAAACACTCTTTTTTACTCAATTTTGTAGGAGCTTATTGAACACGTGTTACTTGTATTTATTGTTGTATTGTTGTAGTTATAATAATAATACAGTTAAAAGTTACAATAATAATAGTTAAAAGGTAATAATAATAATAACAGAAAAACATAAGACAGATAAAATAATAATACAGTTAAAGGTACAAATAATAATAGTAAAAGGTAAAATAATAATACATAAAAATTTATTGTGCATTTCCATTTCGTTGAGATGTAAACAATTGTATCAGCTTTGTCCTATACATAGTTATACTATCAGCAAAAATGTCAGCCGCCTCTGCATGTTCATTCCCTAATGAGTGTAATCTGGGAATTACAGAGTTTGCTAATGCATTAGTTCTGACATTTCCATTATATATGAGAGGTATAAAAGCAAAGGTAGCAATATCAAAAAATAAATGATTTGAATACAGTCACCGAAGATAACTAATTTAGAATGTACTGAATTAGAGATTTTTTATAATATATTATGTAGTTCTATTCCTAGCAAAATCATTATTAAAAGCAAAGGAAGCAATATTCACTTCAATCAATCAACCCCCAAGGATGTGTCACGTGACAAAATGGCCACAATGACAGTTGTGTACTTTTTAGGCTGAACCATCATGGCAAACGTATTGATATCCAATTATGTAAATTAGCAAAAATAGCAATGTACACTATTTGCTAGCAAATACAGAATTATCAATATTAAAAATTTAAATATTTATTCTACACGTATACAGAGGAAAACTGAGGTAGCAATTGTTTTTTAAAACCCAATAAGATGTAGGTTTCGTAGATTTCGGAGAAATTTTTGTTGTGATAGGTTTTTTGTATTCATCTCAGAAATTGCTGCTTTTATATATGGTGCGATAGTTTTTTTTTTCTAAATCCAACTCCTTCCAGCCCTTCCTACCCACCTCATCTCTTTACCACCCTTCCTCCATTTCCCCTGATTACCCTCATCTCTCGATCTCATTTACCAACACGTTTAGACCTTTTTTAATCTCCGATTCTTTAGAAAAAGATTTAGCCGTGTAATTTCTGGGAGTTGCGTGTATATTCTCGGTTTTCTGCGTTTAATAGTTTGTGGTGGATGTTTATTTAATTTATTTATTTCTATCCATTAAATAAAAAAAATAACGTGTTCATAAATAAAATTGTAGGCACAGTATCCATCTGAAAAATAATATAAATACAAGGTGTCGCAAAAGAAATCGATCTATAAGAATAATTGTGTCAATGCTTTGGACAAAAATTGTCATAAGCATTGACACAATTTTTAAAATAATCGGTTGGTGGTTTTGACTCGACGTGAATTAAGAAATTGAGTGAGGACTTTTGCGCCACCTTGTATTATCAAAAATAAACAGCGTTATAGTTCAAGAAGCAGTAATTACAATTTCAGTTACTTCTTATGGTGCCATCTTCTATCGGAACTACTCAGTCGAGTTACACTTATACCAGTCCCTCAAGTTACGCAGCCATGAGATGCGACGTATTCGTACGCTCCTTTTACCACTTATTTCCCTCTGGATGATGAGTTGGTTTTGATTATATTTTGGTTCTCTCATAATGTGTCCGAGATAGTACAGCTTTCTCATCTTGATAGTTCTCAGCACTTCTCGGTCTTTCTTCATACGCCGGAGGACTTCATAATTCGTCACGATATCTACCCAGGAAATTTTCAATACGCGTTTATAGATCCACATCTCAAATGCCTCGACTTTGCTAGTTAGTTTGATAGTATTAGTTCTTGGTTAAGTGTCCATGCCTCCACCCCATATAAGAGAACGGCAAAAATATAAGACCGAACCATACGCATTCTAAGTTGTAGGCTTAGGTCTTTCAGTTTACAAATATGAAATAAAAGAGACATGTTATGTCTTATAAAAGATATACTTACTTACATGATTGATTCTCCTAGCTTACTAGATAAAAATGGGCCTATTCGTATCAATTAACTATTCGCGTAATCGAGGTCATGTATTATTTATTCCATGTCCCAAAATGCAGAACGGATGTTATGAATAGGCACAGCGCATAGTGTGTAACTTTTAAACTAAAATGCCGATGTATTTAATGAAAGCATCAGATAAAAGATGGTATCCATTTAAAATACTCACTGTCATGTAATTATTAAAAAGTAATAAAATATGTATTTATCAGTACTACGTATTTTCAACACATTTTAATTGTAATTTAAAGGACAGTTACCTTTAAATAATGATAAGATTTTTGAAAAGCTCAGTTTGTTGACTGTAGAAGGGAGAATGTGATATGAAAAGTAGCGACAGTCAAGTCGGTCGCGTACATTTAGCTGGGGTTGAAAAGCTTGTTGACTTTTATTTGACCCGACACAAATTTAGCTGCCAGGGTTTGCACAACGCAAACACAGCCGTTTAACAATGAAAACATAATATTTTCTTGTTGGTTTTGTGTATTGGCCGGTGTCGAGTTGTATGGGCGTCCGGAACTTGCGACACCCGCTATCCGAATGGTGCGAATGAATATAATCTACACAAGAAAGTGAGTTAGATGTATAGATGTAATATTAATAACTTATTATTATTTATATTACATTGTGTAAAGGGATCACTTAAGCCAGTTAACACGGGCCGTAAGCCCCGTGGCCACCCTATAAAGACATACATGTTTCCCACATGAATAGTTTCGTCTCTGTGAGACTTGTAATTTATCTTGATTGACGGCTATCTCTCTGTGGACAAAATGCAGTAATTGTATTCTTTGAACGTACTAAAAATATTGTTAATTTATATTTTCACCTAATCCATGTAATTTTTTTCCCACTTCTGTTACTCTCTAAACTTGAGTGGTAAAATATAAAATTATAATTTAAATCACGTAGAGACAACATAGTTTATGTTTTTACCCAATTAAATGATAGTCTTGAATAATATCCACAATGTTAACGATAAATCCACTTATAAAATAGTGATGGGTCCGCTCTGTACTAAGTAGGTACTACAATGTAGTACTACATTATATTGAAACGCACACTTCACACTTTGTAAGTGTACTGAACACTAACAAATTACACATTTCAAATCGCACACCACAAATTTTATACTTCAAAGTAGACACTTCAAATTATGGTATACTTTAATTTTTAACCAATTAATTACTTTTTGATCGAATTTTATGCATGTTGATGTAGCTAAAACTTATTTTTGAAATCCCCCTCCCCCCATAGATTTGAAAATTTTGTAGTGTACTCTTTTCAAGATGCACTTCTTGTAGGTCATTCAATTACTTCACTTCATGTATATAGTTTATTGAAGTACTTAGATGAAGTGTGTTATGTTTCGGTACCTACTACAAATGTAACAAAAACTTTGTAGTCTTCAAACTAGTGAACGTGTGTAGTATCATTGAAAGATTTGGCAGATACTTCGTGGTGCAACATTATAATTTCAAATATGTTTTAATATACTTTGTAATACACACACAATATGAGTTATTAATTTACAACTATAGTTTCGAGAGGAGCAGTCCCTCTCATCATCAGGTATAGATAAGTTATTATCTATACCTGATGATGAGAGGGACTGCTCCTCTCGAAACTATAGTTGTAAATTAATAACTCATATTGTGTGTGTATTACAAAGTATATTAAAACATATTTGAAACGTGTGTAGTCTTCATTTTGAAATGTAGTTTTTCTCTTCGCTACTGTAAAATACCTTTTTTGCTAGTTTATCTTGTTTTAAAGATCGCGTTGGCGAGAAAATACAGCTTCATTCATCAGGTCCAGGGTTTACGCCATGTTGTTGTTTTGCCGTCACGTTTCCCCCGGGGGATGGAGCGGGAAGCAATCAGCATACATTACCCCCCCCCCCTCGCGCGGCGCACCCGTGCGCGCGCGTCCTTGCACGCAGCTGAGCACATTGTTGTGCATTCAGATTAGCCTGCACTCGCAGCGAGCAATTCAGTTAATTCGACAGATGACACACACATGACAACATCGTTGACAGATTCGGCAGACACTTCGTGGTGCAATGTTATAATTTAAAATACGTTTTATTTTAACTTTGTATCGTTAAATAAAAACAAAATTTCAAAGCTAATTAATACCTACTAGGTACTTCCTACTAAATAAATTTCTTTGTATTGGATCATTATTTAATATTTTATTTTATTTTGTAACACTTAGAATAATGCACATACTTAATAAACGAAAAATTACATAATGTAGCTTTTTTATGAATTCAAACCTTTACTCCTTCTCTATACTCGAGTCTCCGACTTTATATATGTATTCATGTTACGTGACCGGCCGCGAAATGATTTTTGATTGGTGGAATCTGACATCCAGGGTATTCTGCGTCAACCGCTAGCCAGGATTTAAACTTTTGAAAAATCCGCGCAGTGACAGTTGGAAAGCGTGGATGCCGGTTTCTTTTTCTTGAGAGCCGACATTCTTCTTCGTGTGGTATACGAATCCGACGAATAATCAGTTCACATTAGCCTTCCGGAAGAGACTTATCGATCTGTGTTCCTGATTCGACGAAACCAGGAGAATTGGAGATTGAATCCGCACTCGATATACCAGGAAAAAGTTGTAAGTACAATTTGTCAGCTGTGTTTTAGTTGGCTTTGGCTTAGCGTATCTCGGGTGTCAGGGTATCAATCATTATCGGCGGAGATTGGGAAGGAAGAAATTTCTTTCCTAATTCCCTATCCTCGTGAGATGGTGGCGAATCCGTGCGTCATCGCACAACTTATATGTTTCTTTATTTTAAATGTTTTGTTGTTTGTATCACCCTATGTAAAAATAACAAATAAAAAAAAATAAGAGACTATTTCTGGCCCCTTAATCAACACACCACTCTCGAGTCTCCTTCACACCAAGGAAAAGAAAAAAAAGAGAGTAAAGAGTTCCTAGTACGCGGGTATTTTCGAAAACCCTGGCAGTCCGCAGAACGAATCCTAGCATTCTCAATGCATTACCACTAAACACAAACTTCACGCCTGTTATCCGCACAATTACAGGCGCTTGGCCATATTGTGCATTTTTAATCAATCAGCACATGATTTAAATGTAAATGATATTCTCCTACACGAGGCGCTGTATCTGCTACCAAGCTAGGTGACGTCAGCATCCTCAGATCAGATGTGATCGGTTCTGGGAAAACGAAGCGTTCACTTTTTTTCATTCAACAAGATTTTGATGGATTCTAGGAATTTAGTACGCCAACACTTTTACGGCAGATATTTATACGCGAGCACTTTTACGATTAAATATTTATGTATTGGAAATTTATACGCTCATTTGTGGTTTGTACGCCCGCGGGTACTTTATACAACATACGATAATAATATAATTGCACTATATCTTAACTATCACAAAAATAATTCCGGTGACAATATGTATTTTTCTGCTGAAGGAGTTATTCTCGTGCTCAGCGGAAGAACAACGTAACATAATTTAAATAGGTACAAGTTTTCTTAAACTAGTATTTAGAAATTGTTAGACACAATCATGTTCTCTATGAAATTTAGTTTAGGTACATGACATTCTATTTTTATATATCAACAACTTATATATATCAACAATAAAAGGTGTATTGAAAGATTACTAGTATTTGTCATATTAGACTTAAATAATTGATTTGTATTTGTTTTGGTCGTTGGTTGAGTGAGATGACTAACTGTTATGCAACATTTTTATTATATTATATTTATCTTTATATATTTGTATTTTAAGTATTTGATTTCCACTTTATGTCATTATTATTTTTATATGTTATTATTATTTTTCTTTAAATTGTCCATTTATAAATGTACACTTTACCTATTTGTCTGTAAAAGCACTGTAGGGCGTTCATAAATAAATAAATAAAAAACTTGAGATATGTATCAAAATTTTAAGCGGTTTGAGAGACACACATTTTCGGTATTTGCCTATTTTGAAACTCTGTCGACTCTGTCGGTGAATCTAGAAGGTTCCGGAAAAACCTGCTCTAGAAAGTTCTGGCAGGAGAAAGTTATAAAAAATTCCCGAAAGTTTTATAAGGTTCTAAACTGAGTGGCGGAATGTGTCGGTGTGTCTAGAAGGTTCCTTTACATTCGATAAATTTCTTGAAAGTTCTAGAAGGAGAATGTTCTAGAAGGTTCGCGAAAGTTCTATGACGGTCCAAACAGTGTACTAAAAAACTAAGCGTGCGAAGCCGCGCGGGCACAGCTAGTAGAATATATTTTATTTTTATTTTTATTTATTTAATATTAAAACTACATTTAAATCATAATACATTTGTCTATTACAATCTACTTAGATACATTTTATTTTATTGCTTTGCCTCTCCAAAAATGAGACTTGCTCATGTGCTTGGTGAGGGACTTACACTTTATTAGTTTATTTTGGATTTGGCTTATTTGTTCCTTAGCTATATGTCTTGTTATGCATTGTCAAATTGTATCGATCTAAAGTGTTGGTTTATTTTTTTCTTTAATTGTTGTAAGTCATCGATTTTCTTAATATATGTAGGTAGGTTATTGAAGTTTTTTATGCCCAAGTATATGTAGTTTTGTTGACACAGTTTGGTATTATGTTTTGGGATTTTAAAATTATTTTTGAATCTTAATGATGTGTTTTTTTCAAATTTATCAGTTATGTTTTCTTTAATTAGTTGTATAATTGACGTTTTTTTGTAAACATTCTCTAATTTTGGAACTTGGAATTTAGAGAAAAGTATTTGTGTAGAGAAGGTTTTTCTTTTTTTAAATATTACTTTTATAATTGATCTTTGGATTACTTTCACTGTGTTTATGATGTTATTATACGCCCCTCCCCATCTAATGATTCCATATTGGAGTAGTGCATGGACAGAAGCGTGATAAACCATTTTTAAATTTTCTATGGTTAGTGTGTTACGCAATATTATGAACATATATATGCATTTCCTTATTCTTTTGACCAACTCGCTAATGTGGCTGTGCCATTTTAGGTGTTGGTCTATTATTACACCAAGGTATTTTAGTTCTCTTTTAGATTCTAGGGTTGAGCATTTGTCATTGCAGTTAGTTTTTTTGCAGTTGGTGTCATGTATAATAATTTGTAAATTTGAAGGGATTGTCGGTTTTTTTATTGAAAAAGGAATAAAGTAAGTTTTGTCGGAATTTAAGGAGAGTAAGTTGTTGTCAAACCATAATTTTAGCGTATTTATGTCATTGTTCGCTTGTTGCTATATATACAAATATATACAAAAACTTTTTGTATAATATATATACAAAAAGTTAATCCCATCCCAATTAAAATTATTTCGTTGTCCGTCCGTCGTAACTTCGTGTAACGTCTGTAACATAGTAATATAGTATTTTTTTTCATTTCTCGTTATTTTTCTTTTCTTTATTTTTTCTTTTTTTTATGTAAATAAATACTTATTCCTTAGGAATCAACATGTAAAAGTGCCGTCATTTTTTACGGGTTGCAGCTGCTAAATAAATAATTATGTATTTAACACTTGGAGGACTTGCTATACACGATATCTCACAGCATTTTGTTGGCACCAGAATATTTTTTCGTGTTAAATGTTTTCTACTGTGTCTTAATGCCTAAATAGGAATTCGCCCGTACCAAAACGCCTGATCTAATTCATCCGTTTATCTATCCACGCGTTAACACATCCTCATCCACACGTGGGCGTGTGTTGGTGCAGCTTCACGTTTGGCTGCTTCCTCTTTTCTGATTGGTTCTTCCGCCCGCCCCCGGCGCGGGGGAGGAGGGGGTGGTCTGCCGGGGTAATAACGCACCCCCGCGTGTGTCCGTTCGGTCGTAACGCGAAACGGGTGACATTAAGGTCTATTATTTCTCCATTTTGATATTCGGACGCAGAAGAATAATTCGTATTTCCAAATTGGTAAATAAATAACGGTAAATAAATGGCAAGGGAAGATTTTTATTTATTTACTTATTATCGTAAATACAAATACACCTTTTTACATGAGCTTATAACGCCACTCTAGGTTGAACCTGCTCTGGGGCAGCTATAATTAAAAATGTAACATTTTAATAATATAATACAATAGAAATATATTTTTTGGACATTGCTGCCTTTGCTTTTATACCACACATATGATGTGAGTATATATATGTATATATATATTAAGAAATAAATAAATGAAATTAAGAGAAACACAAATATCAACCTGCTGCTGGAACCTGGATTCGAACTACGGACCTTTGTCTTACGTGGACAACGTGATACGAATTTCACTATCCCAGCCACTTAATAATTCGTCAATATTTGATAGTTATATGTTTTTCTTGGAATTATTGATATTATATATATATATATCTATATATATAATATATATATATATATATTATTTTTTTTTTTCTTTTTTTAAATTAAATTCTTTATATGCAAGAAAAAGACCTGTATGCAGAATTTTTCATTTGATGTCATTCAAACCCATTCAAACTTCTTCTCTGGATAGGATGGATGCTTTTAGGAACGACTAATTTTCACCTATACTGCTTTATCATAATGACGTCACCCAAGTGTGATTATTCAGGAACCTAGCTTTTCGAGCGCCGTTCTTAGCGTCTTTGAGAAAAAAATTAATATCGTTTCAAAATAATTCCAGATTTGGTGTAAAATAAATCTGTTTTTGTTTATGACTTTGTGAAAAAAAGTATAGAAAAAAGTAAAAACGTCAAAAGATTGGAAAATAAATACTCGTACAAATCGTGATTTTTGGATGGAAAATAGAGCGAGAGAGAGGGTGAGAGAGGGGGAGATAGAGAGAGAGAGGAGGTGAGAGAGAGGAAGACAGAGAGAGAGAGAGGGGGGGGGAGAGAGGGAGAGAGAGAGAGGGAGAGAGAGAGAGATCAATGTTTGGTATAAAACTAAGAGATAGATTAAGAAAAAGAGTTCTCAAAAGAGATGGACCGACAATATAGGTACATAATCAGAATAAATCGATAATAAGTATTGGTGTTCCCGAATATTAGAGTATTTAATATAGCTCCTGACCGAAAATAGTTTGAGCGTGTAAGACGGATTCTTCGGAAATCAACCTAAACCAAAATTTTATAGCCACAAAGCGCGGGTACACATTTTCTGACTTAGTGACCTGGGAGCCTACATGCCTATTATGTCGTGCGGAGAGTGTGAACTTCGTTCATCTTGTATTCACTTATTGTACTATACTTATATTGTATAATGTATTAATGTTTTATTTTAATGTATTATCGTATATTGTAACTGTACTTATCACCTTGTCCTAAATGACTATCCATTAGGGTCATTCTGACCTGTCGATAGTCTTTAAATTAAAAAAAAAAATTAAAAAAATTATAAAATTAAACTAGTTATCTTTTACTACTATTTAAAGTTTTGGTCCGAATACTAAGGCATGAATAACTATAACATTCATCAATTTTCATTGCGAGTAATCCTTTCTTAGAATAGATTGGAGCACAATCACAATGAATTTTTAATCATGACCTTTCTCAATGATAGCTGCAGCGAAGCTATTTGCATATTTAAAACGTCCTGGCGCCCTCCATGGGGATCCCCGCGCTGTCATTTCTCAGGAAGTGCATTAGTCAGGCTAGGGGAAGAGTCTGGACACGCAACATTCACTCCAGTAATGTCCCCCTGTGGATTCGTATCGGTTCGCGCGAACCAGTTGTTGAAACCGGAAATCTTTCGCAATATACTTTTTCGCTGTTTCTAAAAATATTAAGTATTGAGGTACCATATGTGTTTTATTAAATTAAAAATTGATTTTTATTTTGATAGTTCATCACCAAATCATTCAAAGAATTGAGCCAATGATCTCTCTGAAGGCCCCTAAAGTAGGACAAATGATGTCATTAACAAAATTCCGTAAATCAATTGTAGAGGTCTCATTAGCGACATTACGATATTAAAATAATTAGCGACGTCTGTGGGGATTTAGGGGGAATGAAAATGCTCGGGTACAGGCTGCGTGGAAAGATATTTACAACACACATGTAAAACGTTGCACGCAATTCAAATATGTACAACTTCCAAAAATTAGTAGACATTGTATATTCTATCACGGGTGGAAATGGCGAACGTCACATTGTGTAAACCATACGATAGGTCGTATGTTCTATGTACACCCAAAAAGACTTCTATACCTACTTTCCCATAACAAAATACAGTTTCGTCTCTGTGAGATCTATAATATGCATTAATTGATTAATGATGTCTCTGTGACAAGAAATCCAGCACTGTTCTGAAACATTTGAACAAACTCAAAATATTCTCATTAATAATGTTACAAAAATGCATTTAAAATGTGAGCGATTACAAAAATTTATTCCATATTTTAGGAAATTTATAATTAAAATTTGTCAAAAGACAGATTAGATCGTCTCATCACTAGCCTCGTTCATTTTATATCCATCTACTCCAAGGCATTGTATTTCCGAAGGCTGAAGGACAAAGTATTGCTATCATTCCCGAAGGCACTGCTTTTTTATATTCACTAATTTACCATCTTTGTATTTTTTTATCTAAAAATTTCAGCATTCCCGAAGGCGTTGATTTTTTATGCTCACTAACAAAATTTCACCATCTTGGTATTTTTTATCTAAAAATTTCAGCATTCTTGACGTTCTGTGCGTTTGAAACGTTTGTTTTACGTCTTCAATGTATGCAAATGAAACGGCCGTCGAAGGCTTTTGCACAGAAATAGATTTAATTAATTCAACCCCGACTCCAGCGGGTAATCTCTTGTTTGTCCGAATCCGAGAGAAATTTTCATCCCGGAATACGCTTCGTCCACGCCTCTTCAACTTTAGATCGTTTTGGCCTCAGAAGTAACAACACGCGCTCGTTTAAGCCGTAGCGCAGTCTCTTGGTGTAATTTTAGCCTTTTTTGTTTATTCATTCTATAAACACGTCGTGACGGACGAATGTTTAGAGTTTTTTAAAATATCTATTTCAATTGAGTGGACTGAATACACTTTTGAATTTATTTCGTTTGCTCTGTCCTTCCGTATCCCCGTAGTATATAGGTGTCTCATTGCTGGGAGCGAAAATTTTATAGGCGGATTCCTGCCTTGATAATGAGTCGAAAATGTTCACGCAACCATTACCTTGTATCAATGATTATGGAGATATAGATACTATATCAAAGTTTTCATTTTTTACAATATTTCTGACGTATTTTTTGCAAAAAAGTTGAACTATATTTACAGTAACTTATATCGATTATGAAAAATTCATTCGCTTCGATATAACTAAAATAAAATAATGAAAACCTTGTAAAAAAATCTATTTTCAATTCGCATATAATGTAAAATATGTTTTTTGTAAAATGTACGTTTGCATACATGCAATATGCTTTTGCATACATGCAATATGATTTGCATAATATGCAACATATATTATATGTTTTTGCATGTTAGTATATAACCACTTGTATACACTAACATAACTAACATTTTGTTAAAATGCCTGACCACAAAGTTAATGACTTCTTCTTCAAACACAGCAAAATTATTTTTTGGTGACGTTAAATTTGAAAATAAATTAGATTAAACATTAAAGATATTGCTTAAAATATTTAAATATTTAAAATATATTTATTCTGATTACTTCTATTAATAATGTCGCCACAAACTCATTTTGCTCTTATTGAAGAAGATATATTTTTCGATTATTTTAACATTCCAACATGTAATATGTGTTTTTATAAGACTTTTAAAAGTCAGATTTAAAAGTGCTTTGAAACTGCTTTTCAGGGCATTATAAAATCCATTTGTTCATTCGTTTTCTCACCTTTTGTGCTTTCGCGTCGGGGTTGAAGCGATGAAACGTTGACCCCGGTCTGCTAAGCTGGGAGACCGCGTCACCTCTGTTTCCATCTTTATTGTGACGTTTAAAAATAATTCTAAACTAATTAATTAATTTGTTTTCGATTTCCTAAAATGCTCTCTAAAGCTATTATTTCGGAAGTATGTAGATTTTGAATGGTTTTAAGTTATGGTAATAATCCACCGTTGTTTAAATTTAGTAAGAGTCTGATTCTTGAATCGAGACTTTTTTGCTATTATTTCTCCTTTTTTTTAAAATTTTTCGCTTCAAAAGGTCAAAAAACCCAATTGCAGAAGCGAAACACATCCCAAAATACCCAGGCTTTAGTAAATCACATAGACTAATTGTGACCTCACCGAGAATCGAACCCGGAATCGTCGGCGTGAGAGCCAGTGTCATGCCCACTGGGCTATGAGGGTCGCTTTACGTAATACAGGTCGAATGATTAATTTAATATTCATATTTTCGTTATTTTAAAAATACTAGGCGAAACGATAAGTACGATAATAACCTATGAAAAATAATATTCTTTTAAATCAAATAGAAATAAAATAATAATGCCATGAAAAATACAATTTATATTGGACACACACTTTGTTTCTAAATAGAGATACGAACAGGGAATTCACTTCACATCAATATTCTTACTATTTTCAAACTAAGCTGAACGCTTCTTTGAAAATATAACTAATTTGTTGGTCTTTTAGAATGGGGTTCGAACCACCGACATAATTATATATGAGCATGGAGCCCCTACTCCTACATATAGACAAAACACAGATGAGGTGGCTTGGACATGTGCTGAGAATACCAGAGGAACGAGTACCGAGAAGTATCCTCTTGGCAACCCCGGAAGAAAGGCGACCGGTGGGTTTCTCCAGATTACCTAAGTTGGGAGAAACAACAGAGAAAATGTACGTAAACAGGATGGTTAAAACATACGGAAGCAGCACAAGACATGATATGGAAGCACCTTATCGGGTCTTTGGTCCCACGACTTGGTGACTTATCTAAGATATAAGTATTTGAAATACAGACATAAGATGCAAAATACGTATTTTCATCTTATGTTATTTAAATACTTTTTTGAATATTCATCTTGTATCTTGTATTTAGATACATTCTTTTGGTATCTTAGTATTTTGTAAGTACTGAGATTGCTAAGATACTTTTTTCCAATGATGTATCTATAATGAGACCTCATCGAAGAAGAATGAGCGACAAAATGTTTGTAGAAATGGTTTTACTTAAGTCTCAATTAAAACCTTAAAAATATTATATTTTATCTTGTCACATTTGCGCGATCAACGCGATTTTTCGTAAATAATTCACGAAAAAAATCAATAAAATGTGTTTTCTTACAAAATAATTTTATCTTTAAAAAGTATTTGGAAGATACGTATTTTGTATCTAGTATTTCAGATACCATTCCAGAAAGTTATTTGCGTCTAGTATCTGAAATACTTGATTTTAAAGTATCTTGCATTTTGTATTCCAGATACTTTGTATAGGGTATCTTTTACATCACTGCCCACGACCCCACTAGGATAAGGGGATGAAGATGATATAATAGTAAACCTTTCTCTCTTTCAATTAAAAACTCGAAACTTCTACATGACGGCACTGCGGGTATTTTCTATCGCGTTTTAATAAGGGTAAATCTCTTCGAAGTCTGCCCGATCATTAGTGTACAGGGCGTAATAGGGTGGCAGCAAATGAAGCATTACGTACGTTCAGACGCGTGTGCCGAGCGGGCGGTGCACGGAGCAGGGAGGCTGTTAAACTCATTAACCCCTGGGATATCAAGTTATTTTACAGCTCCTTCAGCCATCCCCGGTTTTATCGCTGTTTATTTTCATGCCAAATAAAACCATTTTGTGGGATTTTCTTCGACTGACACACTTGTGTAAGTATAGGGACGTCCCGTGGGTACAGGCTAGAGCCTCCAATCCGAATATTCGAAACTCGAATATATTCGCCTGTTTTTAAGTATTCGTTATTCGAATACTTTAAAAAGTATTCGTAAAGTATTCGTTCATATTTATATTATAAGATTTTTAATATTTTTACAAACGAAACACAGGTTTGCGAACCCTAAAAGTAATTTGCAAGGGTTTTCAGTTTATACCGCAATGGGCTATATAATTGTTGTACGTCTTTTGCATTTGCCTTTTTTTAAAGTCATGCTTATCTTTATAGTTTTATTACAATAAGCGCTTACGGTGGATTTAACGATGTAGTCGACTTTTTCATAAATACTTGAGCCGACAAACAAGATAATTAAAAAAAAAACTTGAGATGTGAAGTAATATAAACATATCTAAAATTTTGTCTGTTATAGAGGGAATACTGACTCGTTTTATTTAAAAAAAAATTAAAATAAATAAAATCTCTACAATTATTATGTTTTTTTAATATATAGAATGTATTTTATCTTTATTTATCATCCAAAGTAAATTATTCCTTTCTTAAAAATTTTACGAATATATTCGAATATTGGAATATATTATCATTAATTATTCGATATTCGAACAGTTGGAATCACGAATATTTGGAGGCTCTAGTACAGGCAAATAGGCAGTTGCTAGGAGCGACAAACAATCGCAGAACAAATTTCGAAAATGGCCGATTATTTTTAACACAGGTATTTAGTTTAAAATGTATGATGTCTCACTGTTTGATAAAAAAATTGGAAAAATGCATTTTCAAAGATTACAATAATACTTTATCATAAACATATTTTTTAAGGATGACGTTTGCCGATGGCGGCAACTTTGGCGCAAATTAGTAAAGGACTAGCCGTACACTCGTGAAAAATCACGGAACATAATATCAAAATGGTTCGCGTCTTTGCCAAGTCCTAGATGTACGGTATTTTTGACGATTCACGCAGGCTCGTAACATTGTTAATCGGTCGGATTCCGCGCAATTTCGCGCACGATTGCTGTTTTTTAGACACTTTTTTGTGATGGTTATATTAATGTAAAAATCAACAATAATCGCCAAGAAGTTGCAGTTTCTGGTTTCTCAATATACAGACTTCAATAATTACTTTACAATAATTACTTATTCATTAATTATGAAAATAAGTAACGAAATTTACTGTCGGAAATGTACGCACATGTTTGTCGAATAAAACCATGGAAGCAATAACTTTAAGGATATTGTATTTCAATATTTTCGTTCTAAATATATCAAAGAATATAAAAATACTTAATTTTCACACTTTTTTATTTAAAAGTAACACTTTTTTCAACAGATAAATAACACAATTAATGCGCGGTTCGAAGACGACATTTGGAATGATTTTTTATCCGGTTTACGCGGAAAACGAGGTTACTTGACAAACAGAACTCGTTCATACATTCAAAAACTTAAGATATAACCAATAAGTTTTAAAAACACGTAAACGTAGGTAAAATTGGGTGAATTCGCACACGTTTCTAGGGAGTGCAGATCTGCGCTCTGGAACCCGACCGGTCAAGCTGCGGCCAGTTCGGGTTTGCTGGCCCGGGGTTCAAGCCCCATCTCCGGCCGTTTAATCTCGTTTTTTTTAGCCGTGAATTCGAACGAAATTACGGACGTCACACGGAGTTACGGACAGAAAATAGATAGACAACGAAATTGTTATATTTAGATAAAACCATTAAGGGACAAACTTTAACAAATGTTATCATACAAGCGCATTTTATGTTTATGTTATTTTTTCCGTTATATGGAGTGATTGTTATTTGTAATGTATATTTTTTACATAATTATTTGAAAATCACATAGGCTGCTTGAATCATGTTTGTACAGAATGTGGCTCATGAGGATCTTTGTCAACAATTCACACATACAGGGTGTCTCGTAGCAAGTAGCAAAAACTGTGGGGGAGTCTTCTTCATTTAATTTAACAGGAATACTTTAAGCTTATGAGAAATGGTAACCAAATCATAACGCCTAAATTTAAAACAACCCAAATGCACTACCACTATATTTATAAAGCTATTAATTACAACAATAATCTACGTATCGAGATAAGCTGCATCAACAACCATTCAGAAGAAATTTAAAAAATTAAATCATTCCTAAAATCCAACTAAAGTTCATAAATCGTTTAAACTTATAGCTTTGTGGCTAATCTATGTCTGAGCTTTAATAACTTGCGGATCTCTAGTGTGATTGCAACAAATCTCACTCCCGTTGTACCAATAAACGTTATGAAATGAGATTGGAAGAGATACGATGTCTGCGGGCGCGTGGTCGGAACCAGAAAGCCTCGGCGGTCCGCTGGTCGGCCTGGCATTTTAACTGAAACACCGGTCAGAGCGAATGACGTCACGCCTCAGCACCCATCACCGTGTCTTTGAACCATTGCCATAGGCACGGCGCAATGTTTACTGGGGCTTGACGTCACGTACACGAAATGACAGCTGCGGGCGTATTTGCGCGAAATTAAAAATATGTAGATGAAAATGCAATTATTTGCGTAAAAACTTAGTTTATCACTGAAATAGTGTTATTTTCGGTAATAGTAGACGTGTACCTAGAATGTAATATAGAATGTTATTTCAAAATCTGTCAGCATGCCTATTGTGGTTTATCTTTATTTTCACTTTTCAATCAATCACTTCAAAATCTGTTTCTAGCAAATTCGCTTTAATAAGAAGCGTTAAGGGTCATCCCAAAATAATCGGATGATTTGTAATCAGCTTTCTTCCTCTTATTGATCGACAGCCCCCTCCTTCTTCCACTTAGCCTAGGTACATCGCTCAAGTGGGACATCCGTGTTTCCGGGGCGCTTTCCTTGTAATCCCCCTGTCTTCAAGAATTCCAAAAATTCATTATACGGTATAATCCTATCCGACATTCAACGTGGCGTTCTCCTTTTGGAGGTTTGAGTTGGATGGTGTGTGTATTAAATGGTTACGCTGTATCAAAAAGATTAGACTATGTGAGTGTAAGGCTGCCTTCAAAGACAGATTTACTACTACCAACTTGGTTGTATGTGAGAATAGCAGGCAGAGATTACAGTGAATGGTACCCAACCGCTTACCCAGGACCGTTTAAGAGCAAAAGCTTTCATATCGGTCCTACTCAATCGTCTCCAGATTGACATTTTTTTCAACTAACAAGCAGGATCGTGCTGCTCTGCACCGGTCGTATAAACCGTTGCGAAGTGGCACGGTCGCTCGAACAAAACCATTCACTGTCCCAGCCTCGAGATATGTCTTTATTAAATAAAAACAAAATACATAATTATAATACAAGGAAAATAACATAAAAAGTAAAAGGAACCCAAAATAACAAAATAATAGAAGTGTAAATAACAAAATCAAAGAAATACAATAAAGTAAGTACATATAGTGATAAAAAGAAATAATAATAATAATACTTAAAATTAATTCTATACAATACAAGACGAAATCCCACGACGGCGGCAGTGGAAGGCTTCAAGTCGAAGATAGGACAAAAAAAATAAAGAAGAACAATCCGCTCCCAACAAGGGGAAAAAAAAGACAAAACAAAAACGTGACCGGCAGATATACATCCGATTCAAGAGCAATACACCAGAGATTAAAAATAACTCAACTCAGAAACATCAGACTTGGTATCGATCAGCTCAGGCATCGATCAAGCGGAGATTACAGTATAGTGATTTAGTAGAGACGTGTACTTAATGTTACTTATACACGGAATTTATTGAAGTTACCAGAATAAACTGATTGAATGGCGCTGTGGAATCAGGAGTTCGGCGCGAACGCTGCTGCCGGACGGCTCGGGGGCTTGCGGAGCTTGCACGCAGCCAGTGCATTGTCGTTGCCCAGTGGTGCGCACCTCGGCTAGGGCGCGCTTTGCCTGGCAATCCACAGATGGAAAACATCCTGTTGCCCTTGAAGACATTTAACATTTATTTTGCTGTTACTGTTTGCTTATTATTCATTCATTCGTTCTTATCCCTTTATTCGATGGGTTGGGAGGGGGGGAGGAACCTTTTTTTATCTTTTTTGTCTTCCCTTGTCTTGCGGTGTATCAGTTTTATAACCAATTTTGTTTATTTTAACAACAACGTATTTTTTATATTATTGATGGATTTGACGTTAACATTGTAGATTCATGAAGATCATTAAATTAGGTTTAATCTAATTTAATAAAGGTTTAATATAAATAATAAAGTTTATGTTTTTCTCCTAATTTAATGATCTCATATTTTTTGTTTAATTATTACTATTACGTAAATCATTGCACATCACTTGACTTATTAATAAATATATTTATTTAATTTTGCCATACTTAAGCGTTTTATTTCTATAATGCCTTCATAATTATTATGCATTTTATGTACTCTTTAATGGCCGGTTGTATCAACTTGATTTATAGTTTTATAATTTAATAAATTAAAATAAATTGTAGAAGTCTCATAGACATGAATCTATTTATATGGAAACATATATGGAGGTCTTTATAGGGCAGCCACAGGGATTATGACCTGTGTTAGATGGCTTAAGTGATCACTTTACGCAATGCAACGTTCATTAATTCCACCGTAAGAACATCCACACATTTTTTTTTTTTAACGTTATGTGTGCAGGGTGTAAAAGAGCTAGTATTCAATACTTTACAGGTGGGATTCCTGCTTTGATAATGAGTCGAAAATGTTCAAGCAACCATGAACTTATTTTAGTAGTTATGGAGTTATGCATTATCAAAGTTTGCATTTTTTCCAATATTTCTGACTTATTTTTACAAAAAGTTTAACTATCATTACAGTTACTTATATCGATTACGAAAATTTCATTGATTATAATGCAAGTTCGATAAAAAAATAAAAACCTTAGATAAATTGTAATTGGATTTTCTTTCCAATTGGTAATTGAAGGTTTTTTTATAATTTTATTTGACTTGTATTAAATGGGATGGATTTTTCACATTCGATATATGTTAATATAACGATAGTTTTAAAAAAAATGTCAGCAATATTGGAAAAAATGCATACTTTGATATTGTATATGTCTATAACTATTAATAGGTATTAATTAGGTATTATTATTTGGTATTAATTAGGTCATGGTTACTTGAACACTTTCGACTTATAATTAAAGCAGGAATCTGCCTGTGAAGTATTGTGGACTAGCTCTGTTACACCCTGTACCTATATGTTCTTTATCTGTTCGTGTATTGCAAGGCAACACTTAACCTACACTTCAACACACACTCATCACATCAGCCCTGATTAGGGATGGGTAAATGAAAAAAAAATATCGATATTTTTAAAAAGTATCGAAAATAATCGATATTATTTTTTCAAAAATGTAAGGGGAATAAACTTTTGGCGACCAAAAAAAAAATATCGATTATCCGAGAAAAAATATCGATGACCAAAAAAAGTGAAAAAAGATATCGATATTCAATATATCGCGAAAAAATATATCGACGATAAATATCGATATTTTAATACATCGATATTTTTTACCCATCCCTAGCCCTGATGATGGGCCCTGCAATGGGATCCGAATGCCAGAGAGGTCGCATATACACGGCAGAATATCCCAGAAAACTATTCACCGAAGATTCTGAACGGCCGTGAAAACCTAAGGACATTTTTAATCGGCTACATTTTATGATGTTGGATTCGATAAGGCTCTGAGAGTTTAAATATGACTTATAAATAAGTCGGAAGCGTCTGTAAGTGGTACCTCGGTGGCCGGACCTGAATAATGCATAATAGATGCCTCCCCTAAACCCGTTATGCGCGCCGCTCCCCTAATAAAACACTTTGCGTTAATTATTCATCCTACCAGAATTCGGCGGCGTGGAAGCATGCCCTGTGCCTGACACTTGTGGAGCCAAGATGAATATTTGAGAAATTTTTGTGTTTTGGTTTGTTTTACCTTACAAATAAGTTATAAATACGAATGTAAAAAAATGTTCAATGGACAAATATGCCTCACATCTTAAAACATATACAGGGTTATTTGGAAAACATTAATAAACTCGCAGGACCGTATTCCTGCCTTGATTATGAGTTCAAGCTATTATGATCTAATATCAATAGTGATGGAGATATGCGACATCAAAGTTTGTATTTTTTTTTCAATATTTTTGACTAGTTTTTTGTAAAACGTTGAACTATAATTGCAGTAACTTATATCGAATATGAAAAATTCATTCGTTTCATTAAAAGTTAAATAAAATAATTAAAACCTTCGAATTCCAATCGGAAAATTTTAAGGGTTTTTATCATATATTTTATATTAAATTATATATTAATACATTATATATTAAGTTAGTCATCCTCGGCTACTGCGTCCAAAACATTTTTTAAATTTTTTGGACATTGCTGCCTTTGCTTTTATACCCCATATATGATGTGGGTATATATATATATATATATATATGCCCTGAAGATGAACAGTGAGATCTGTTCGAAACGTCGGCAGACGACTGGTCCTGACGACCACAATTTGACGCGGGTTACCCCCAAAGTAGTTAGAACTAATATATATATATTATATATATATAATAGATATATAGATAGATATATATATGATAATATATATTATAGATATATAGTAGATATCATATTTATCTCTCTCTAGATCTAATATCTATATATATAATATATATAGATATTATAAAAGATACATTTTTTAATATGGTGCCTTTCTGGTAACTGATCTGAAAGATTACGATATCCTTTGGAATAAATAATATTTTTATCGAAATATGACTAAATGTTTTATTTATCAGTTAGACTAGTCAGTGAAAGCATTGCTAGTAGCCACAGTAATACGACTATGTATTTACATATCTTTATATTTTATTAGAATTTATTTTTTTACAATTTTCGTTAAAAATTTTGGCGTCGTACACCGTAAAGTTGAACGATTTTAATTGACCATGACTTGTCGTAGTTTCGGGCGAAGAGTTTGATCTATTAATAGGGAGGGATACGTATTAAGTTACACCATTTGTAATAAACTTTAAATATAATTTAAGTACTTTCCAACTAGAGTATCGAGACCAATAAGAAAAGACCGGGAATAAAGCATGTAGCTCAGGAGAGAACAAAGTAGAGTAGTATGATAAGAGTAGTCGACCTCAGGTGAACCCAGAACCACTCAGGGCAGCTTTACGAGCAAAAGCTCACATATCGGCCCTGCTCATTCGTCGCCTGGTTGACATTTTTTTAACTACTGCAAGACTCTCATCAAAAACCATTCACTGTCCGTCACTATCTATGTGTCTATCTATCTATCTATCTATCTATCTATATAGAAAACAAATATAAAAAATTAAAAGAAGTAATTAATTAACAGAAGAAAAATAACACAAAACTTAATACATACGTGGTTGTAAAAAAAAAGAAATAAAAAATAATATTAAAAAAACAATACATGCATATTTATGTAAAACAAAGGTGTAAAGCAAAAATGTATAGTAACTAAATATTAAGTACATAAGATAATAAATATAAAAAACAGTATTGAGTTGTATATAAATACATTAGTTAAAACATAGGAAAATTAAATCAAATCAAAATACTATTCAATAAAACAAAACAAAATTGAGTATTAAAAGAAATAAAATAAAATAAAAAAAGTCGAAAAAGGAGAGTAAAGAAAAATAGAAAAAAATAAAGAGCAACAATGACACCGTGGCGGAAGTGGATGGTAATGATGCTGTATCGAACACCCTGTTAAGGGGAGGAAAAACAGAAGACGTACAAAAGAAATAAAAACATTTATATATGTCTTGCACAGGACAAAGACTGTGACGGATGAGAGGATGACGCCAAATTTCACTTGGCTGGCTTTGATACCAGGAGCAGGTCGGTGAGAAGGTTGAAAAATAAAACTGTTTAAAACTTGATGCTGGACTGAAGAGTAAAGTAGAAGAAACACGAAGAGACTGCTTTTGCTCTTCGAATCCAGCCTTTTTATTAGATTTAATACGTTAGACCTAGCTGCGTTAGCCAATCAGCGCGTCGCTCATTTCCGCGGCGCCTCGCGCTCGCTTACACACACTGATACACGCTGGGTCAGATTTACATAATATCTTTACAGAAAAGGCCCTTATCAGGGCCCTCAAATATATTTATTTTTTATTCTAACATATCTTCAAATTTAAGTTGTATATAACATTAAGCATAAAAGGTAACATAGCAGCTTCCGTGGCGCAGTTGGTTGTACGAGGTCAAGTTGCTCGCCGTGGTTCCTGTTCGAGGACAGATGCTTTAGAGTGAATTAATGTGGATGATGCTTTGTTGCAGGTATCGGGTTCGGCATGATCTACCTGCCCGCCGTGGTGGCCGTGGGCTACTACTTCGAGACCAAGCGCTCGCTGGCCACGGGCATCGCCGTGTGCGGCTCCGGCGTGGGCACCTTCGCCTTCGCGCCGCTGGCCACCGCGCTGCTCGAGCAGTTCGGCTGGCGCGGCGCCAACCTCATCCTGGCCGGCCTCATCCTCAACTGCGCCGTCTTCGGCGCGCTCATGCGCCCGCTGGTGTACCCCAAGGTCGGCCTAACGTCTTGTCTCTCTCCCTGTCTTGTCTTTCTTGGTCCGCAATGCTTTGCAGGTAGATTCGTACAAAGTTTGTATTTTTTTTTGTGGTGCAACAAATACGAATATTCGTATTCGCCGAATATTATCACGAATATTAAAAACAAACTATTTATAGTTATATTCAGTTGAACGCAATGCAAATTACGGTGTGGCTGTGCCCTGTGTATACGAACACACCTACGCACTCTATTATCGGGGATTCCCCTAACATTGAATGTATGGATTTGTTGAGTTCTCAAGTTGTCGATTGTTACTTGTTTCATAGCATAACATGAGTTCTTTCATCCAGTTTCGTTGGGCTATTAATAAGGTTATGTGCTCATTTCATGTAGTTTTTGTTTCGTAATTCGTATTGTCCGTTCCATTTTATTTCCGTTGTGTGTAAAAGTGTTAACTCTTACAAAATAATTTCAAATTAAATCTAATAACATGGCGAAAAACTGCCCCAGAATTATTTTTCATTAAAGCCGTCTACTGTGCCTCAGAAAGATTATTTTTGACTGCTGGGGGAATGTACAAACGGATAAAAAAAATCGCTTAGCGCCCGAAAAGTTACAAATGTTGTGCTTTTTGAACAAAAATTTGCCGGTAGTAAATTTTAATTATTAAATCTCTTAGTAAAAAAAAATGAGTGGTGTATTATTTATAACCTTGTTGAATTATTCGTATTCGTCGAATAGTAAGTTTGATATTCGTATTCGTATTCGTGAAAGTAGTATTAGTTGCATCACTAATTTTTTTCTATATTTCAGACTTATTTTCTGTAAAACATTATACTGTAAATCATTAAAGTAACTGGTATCAAATATTGAAAATTCATTCATTAAATTCTTCAATAATTACAAAACGACTTTATGGTAACATTATTAAAAAAAGATAAATATAGAAGCCTCACAGAGACAAAGGTGAGAAATATATCTGGAAGTCTTTTGTACGATGGCCCAGGGCTTACAACCTATATGAGCTGGCTTAAGGGATCACTCTACACAATGCAACGTTCAGCAATTACATCGTATGAACATCCACATTTCGAATTTTTAAAAGTTATGTAACATATATATTTAATATTATTAAAGTGTAGATATTTAATGATAATCCACCGTTTTACAGAAAATAATTCAAAAACATAAATTGTTGCTTGAACATTTTTTTCTCACAATTTAGACAGCAATCTACCTCTTAAGTGTTGTGGACTAGCTTTGTTACACCCCGTATATAAAACTGAATGTCTGTCTATCTGCTTGTTCTTTATACAATCCTACATTCTACGGCCGATCTAAAGCAAATTTTGCATATTTACTTTTTGGGACTCCTACCCTGGAGTCCTCCCCATTATATCTAAGTGTATTTTAAAATGATTGTACACCTCTTTTTAAAAAAAATCCATATGATTTGTTTTTTTTTAAAGCTACGACGAGGGATAAAGACGTGTAGATGACGATGATGAGAGCATTCGTTCTAATTTTTTTGTTGAATGTTGTTGTTACGTGTTAAATAATTTGTCCTGTTTGCATAATACATTTAACCTCAGATTGTTAATTGCATAAGCAAAACCGAGCTTGCAAACACATTAAGCGCAGCTTCTGTTTTCAAACAACGTCATCATAGACTGCCAATTTTCTGTTTGCAATATTCGACGTAACGCCGAGTTCCTTTGGCCAACAGCTGCTTTGTTGCAAGTTTCTCATTTCCTCTATCGTCCGCTCCGGCTTGTGGAACGGAAGCGCGACCATCACGTGCTGGCGTCCATGTTGACGCCGATCGCACGAGAATTAGAATTTTTTATTTGTCATATTACATTGTCACGAGAATTAATTATAATCGAGGGTTCTGAAGCACGCGTTTTGCAGTAAATTAGAAATCCCTAGAAATGTTTAGAAGTCAGTCGATCGTGCTCGAAACTTCGCGAAATAAAAATCCCTATTTAAGCGGCAACATGACCGCCGCAATGAACGGTTTATTGTGACGGTTTGGCGATGGCGTAGAAGTGAGCGAACTCGTGCGATCGACCATAAATAAGTGATAGACAAAAGTACATCGAAATAGATTTGTGTGGGATAGTATGTGCGAATGTCTTTTTTGGGCGTTTACAGGGCCTCACGACCTGTCGTCAGTGGCCGGCTTAACTGATCACTTTCATAATTCATCCGAATTACTAATATACCCACTAGCTGTAACCCGTATTTTTACATGAAAAAAAATGAAGAAACAAAGGGAAAAAAGTTTTTATTTTATAAAGAAGTCACGGACGTTACACGAAGCTAGGACGGACGGACAGACAATGAAACTATTATAATTGGGATGCATTAGAATACGCTTGAAAATTATTTAATTTTTTTTAGTTTATATTCACTATATTTTTGTAATATGCTCAAATTTTTAAGTACACAATGACTATTAATATTAATTAATTACTCACATACCGGCACCTAAACCAAAACTCAGAATACTTTAAGTTAGTGTAAAATAGGTATAGGTATAATTATATTATGTATTTTAGAATAGTAATATAATATGTAAATAGAATATGAGTGACTCGCCGTTGCTGCGAATTCTAAATATTTTTCAAGCGAATTGAGAATGTTTCGCGTTTCAGGAACATGTGTACCTTGCCAACTGTGACAAATGTTTTCTTTGAAAAATCCTTTCATACGAAATAAAAATATCTTTAGACGGCTTTCTTTGTCATAATACGGTTTTCGTTGCGCAAGAAATTGTTCGTCTCTCTCTCTCTCAATGGACTTTTCTCTGAACAGACTCCCTCGAGAGTCGATAATTGATTGACATCATTGTATTAACTATTTTTCATATGGATAAAGAAAAATGATGGAATGAAATCTTAAGGGCCATCGTCATGCTTTTGGTTCTGTTTTAAAAGCACGTAAAATATTATTATTGTTACAATTTATTAATATGTTCACGTAATTCAAATATTTTATGGCAGGCACTTAAGGAAAATTGTCTAAAAAAAATGCCATAATTAAATATAACTGTGTGAGTGTTTGATTCAGAAAGGGAAGATAGGAAACTGATATTTAATAAGGGAACAATGTCAGGTTTAGAAATAGTTAAAATAAAATTTTACTTGATTTTTGATGTCCTTTGGCCCCGACCCTATGGGGAGGAATAGGGGATGAAGATGATAATGACGATGATGAATTAAAATAATTATTTAGTTGTGTCGAAGTTGAAGTCCTAGCGCTGTTTAGTAAACTATTCATTTTGAGAAATATTGCCATATAAAGTGTGTTGCTTTCAACCAAAAAACTTTAAAAAAAGTAATATTTAATGATTTGAGTTTTGCGAGTTTTTTATACTTGTTGCTATAGTTTAATAGGCACAGTATTATATCGGCAGTAAAAAAAGAAAGAATGGAGAATGGAATAATTAGAAATTAAAGTAATGCTGGATGTAGCGTAGTATATAGAATAAAGAAACATTCGCTAACGTGGTCATTTGGTCATGTGGAATGAGACGAGTGTTGAAGGCAGACGGAACAGCGGACGTCCGCGAAGCGCGTGCATGAGAATGGCGTATGCTCTCTGCTTATCCCTGCGGAAAACAGCGTGATGATTACTTATTTGCATCTTTCTAAGTGATGAGGGGATATAATGCCAAAATCTTCTGTCCTGACACAACTCTCGCCTCATCCACGTTCATACGTCTTCGCACTGTCCCGACGGTTGTCGAGTCTCCTGACAGGACCATCTTCCAGCCTCTGGCTAATCTGGTCGTTCCGCGTCTTCCGCGGTCGCCCTCTCTTTCTGGCGCCGTCAACGCTTGTCATGTATATTTTTCTTACCATTATTTCGTCGTTCGTTATTTCGACATGCCCAAATCATCTGAGCCACCCGAAAGTGGAAAAAATGACACCCTGTTGTGCGTGCATTTCGTTGTGAATGCAGACACTCGGAGAATCGATAGCCATCGCTTGTGGGGGAGGTTTTCCCTCTGCTCTAAGTCACGGCGGCGCCCCAGGAAGGCTCCCACGCCCGGCCCGCCAGCCTCCCACCCGAGAGCTATCTTGTTTCATTGGAGGGTTGTGTGACGGGCTTATTTGCAACCCGAACTCGCGTTGGAGAGCTTTTATTGACACTCGGACTCGTTGAATACTGTGGCGATCGGGTTATGCGACACTTTTGAATCGTGTAACAATAATTGTGTTCTATTTTTTATTATTATTATCTTTGTGTCTACTGCGAACTGAATTCGTACGCGTGTTTTTTCAAATAAGTACTGTACCGAATCTAGATGTAATAATTTCGTTGTCTGTCTGTCCGCGACTTGCTGGAATTAGACAATTAGAGTGTGACACGCTATCAGCGTGCGGCTTAAGCAATACGTAAGGGTCGAAATTACACGGTTTTGACACGTCTATATTATTATTTTATTATTTAGGTTTAAGCGAATAAAGTCAATCTAAAAAAAAGCATTATTTTCTATTCATGAATTTCAGCTTCAAAATCGTGCACTTATTATGTCCCGTGATTTTCAGGGGTATACGGCTAATATTTTAATAATAATAAATTAAAACTTTTAGTTAGGCTTAATTCTTCGCATAGCTAAAAGTTTTAATTGTTCTCAAATAGCAATAACGTTGCATACATTTTTAATTCGCAGTTAGAATGTGCATCGCTGATATGGGCACCAAATAACGACAAATACAGAAAGAAATCTCATAGCTAGTACCAGAAACTTCGGGGTTTTCTTCTTCGAGTAATTTTGAATAGAAAGTATTCTTTACACTTTGGGCGAAATATTGACAGCTATGGAGATAAATTACGTCAAATTTTGAATTTTTTTTCAATGTTTCCGACTTATTTTTTGTAAAATGTTAGACTGTCATAAAAGTAATTTATATTATCGAATATTAAAAATTGATACAAATCAAATAAAACGATTAAAATCTTGCAAAAATTTCAAAAATATTTTTTTATAAGGTTTGTAAGGACAGATCCGTTAAAGCCTCATCGCTAAAGTGTTCATAACACCTACCTTCCGTGCTGGATGGTGGTGGGAATTTAAATAACGGTTTGTGTGGATCGGCTTTCTGTGAACTCCGTGTTCGAACCTGCTGCCCTTGATGTTCTTTTTGACTTCAATAAGGTAGAACGTTGTCCTTCTCTAGCTCATTTCCAAGTTTGTATGTAGCGTATTAGGGTGCTCAAGAAAGTCCTACAGTTTATATTCCCTGTGTGGCCAAATTCCAAACTGTCGATGTATAGGCCTTCGGAGAAAAGGATGCTGTGTCCAAGGCTGCCTATTTGAATTTCTCCATTAAAAAAGTTTGCACAGGAGAAAGTGGGTTACCACCGCACCGCTACGCCTTGCATGTCCCGGAAGAGCTCACCTTGGAAAGAGAAATATCAACTCGTTAGGCAGTGTTCGAAAAGTGTGCAGATGTCTTCATCGTCAATTATTTCCAAAAGTCTTCAATTCTTTCATCATTTTGAGGACGAGGACGCCTCTGCAAAAGATCGTCCAAGTGCTGTGACAACTTGTATGTTGGCGCTTCCATTTCGCTCACTATCTGTGAATAATAATATCGTGGAATTCCATCGTTATGAATTTTAGGAATCCCTATATTACTGGTGTTTTGAGAGCTTGCATTAACTGTTTGTAGTATAAATCGACCGGAATGCTAGAAGCTTCGACTAGCTCTCTAGTTTGTCTGTCGTTTGTTGTTTTATCCGCTGGATTCTTCTTCGTCTAAAAGTACCCGCATCTTCGCTGTGTAGTCCCATTGTTTCGAAAGTACCGTAGCGCTTCCTCTATCTGCTGGAAGAATCAGGATGTCCTCGTTTGCGAAATGTAGAGCTTTTCCGGGCCGCAGCGGACAACGTCCTTTTAGCGAATAAGGCACGAGAAGAAAAATGAGACATATGTGTAATATTCTTAAAATCTATGACATTCCATCAGACACCCCCTGTAGATTGGATCAATGATTGCGTAATGCCCCCAGGCGGCTACCTGATGTAACAATTTGACCCAATTTACCCCATCCCCGCCCCCCGAGGGTTCGCGAGGGAGATGAGACGAGCCCTCCGCAATACTGCAGATTTGTTTGCGCTCCGATAAACGGTATTACGTCGAGTGCTGGTGGAATGTGCCGCGATTTTATGCGAGCGAGAAACAAATAAAGAAATAAAACACTCTTCACACACGGTTCTCGGGCGCAGCTGCTCGCGAGAACGAGAGAACGTGATGTAATTCCGTTAAATTAAGTAAGTGTATCTCGTATAGATGATTCGCTCTCGTCCCAGACTTTTGAGGCACTTTACAACTTTGTACTATACACACACACACGGAAGATTGAAGGCTAGGGAATCCTTAACTACGAGGCCCAGCAACGACGATGATGATGACTATACACATAAATGATGGAATAATTTAAATACATATAATGTAAGAAACGGGAGAAGTTTCAATATTAGTGTATGCAAGTGATAAAGGGCGTGAAAATAATAGAGATAGTTGAATCACAGCAAACAATTTATTTAAAAAATAAAGAAATTACACACAGTATACGAGACTTTCTACTTAGAAATAAACAGAAACGCATTGAAAATCGACACTTGGGTCTCTGGCACAGTCAAAACACCGTCCTCGTCGGTGACCCCAGGAAGCTTTTGCGGATTTGATGAAGACTCTTGCTGCAGAAAGCTCATGAATGATGAATTCTGCGTGAATTCTAAATGAATGCGGGGAGAAAGATCTGCTGAGGCTGGCGTTTCGGAGCCTCAGCACACGGCTTCGAGCTTCTCGCGAGCCCGGCCCGGCTCGAACTTCGCACATGCTCGGCTTGGTACCGACCTGGTCCAGCAGGAGGAGACTCGACTGCGGCGGTGATCTGGCTCTCGCTAGATTCGTCGGGAATACCTCCCGGACACCTAGAAAGGCGAAGGCTGCCGAAAGCGCTTTCCAAACAGATTAACCTGCCGATAGTAATAACCTACCATTTTATACCCCTTCGGCGGCTCGACGGTGCGGACGACGCATTATTAACAGTTATTAATGCCCGGGCTGCCCAGATAATAATTTTTCGGAAAGGGTGTAATTTGGGGAAGACTGGCAATTTGGCGAGGGTTCGGCTGTTTTAAGCCATTCCAGATAATGAGCACTAATGCGGGATTTTTGTTTGTATCCATGTGCCCGTATCACGTAATTAAAAAAGGAACGGAGTCGGCCGACTTCTGACGATTTCGACTCCACAGCTCCGCTTCGTATAAGTGATATTTTAACCGGTTACACAATAACTGAGATTTAACTGTTGTCTAGTATCGATGTTTGTCCGTCGTAAATCAGTTATCAATCATAGATACAATCAGATACAAATCTCAAATAATGGTTGTTGTGTGATTAGACGGGTAACCGGTTAAAAAGTGATTTTGACCATCACTACTTCATATACTAGCGGGTAGTGGCCGCCTCGCAGTAACGCCATTGTTTGCGTGCCGATTGCTTTTGCACGCCAGTGAACGCTTCGCCACCAATGTTAGCCGCCACGGTTGCTTTTTAATAATACAGTACTGGATTAATACTTAATGCTACGCGTTATAATTGAAATAATAAATTTGTTCATCGTTGTGGCGACACATGGGCCGCTTGGTGGGGATTATTTAAAATACGGCTTTTAAGTAATCCATGCACCCGTTTCATTTTCCCCTAGTAAAAGCGGCATTTAAGGTTTTTTGTGATTCCTTAAGAGTCAATTACGATTCTCTGAATAATCTACATGCGGCTATACCGCCTAATTCTATTACTACAAGTGCATCGTCAGCTCTAATGGCTTTGATGCTTTTACTAACCGTCTTATTGTAGCAAACATCATAAGCGTATTATTTATTACATGAATTGGAGAGGTAAAAATGTCTAGCGAAAAACCCTCTAAACATTTTACTTGATATTTGAAATAGTTCAAAATCAAGTCTTAGGCGCAAACACTTTATCTGCAGTGCCACCTTATTCTAAGGTGATAAAATTAGCTATAGAAATTTGTTAAAAATAATATTATTTATTTACAAATCATTTATAGTACACCATCACTGGTGGATTGAGTGCATAAACTTAAACAAGGTCTTAAACAAGTGCTTCATTTATTTATATAAATCAACCATGTCATTCCACAAAGTAAATGCCTAATCAATAAATAATATCAGATTTGTTTTTTTTTGGGAGCCAAAGTGCAAATTATTTTCATTCAGCCATTGCTAGCAATAGGTGAGTTGTATGGCTCCAGAAACCTAATTGTTTTTTTTTTTTGATTTGTCATTAGGAGTCTACGGTTAAACCCCTTCTTCAAAGACTGGCCGAAGTGAAGAGGATTCAGATGGAGCGGGGCTCTATCAGCGGTTCTTATTTCGTGGTACAGCTGCCGGACGGCACCATGGAAAAGAGGATGAAGATGCCCTTGAATATCGACCCGGGAGTCCATTCCTCGTTCAACCTGGACCAGCTGGCCCCGGGAACTCTCACGCCGGTGCCCACGCAGCCAACTCTGCCCAACATCCCCACCCTGCCGACCATCAGCGAAGCCAAAATGCAAGAGCAGCACGAGGAAGCTAATGTATGTATTTACTTGTTCCCTTGTATTTATTCTTAAACAATGGATATTGGAAATGTAAGAGTTGTGTATAGGAGGAAAAAGCTAAAAAATAAGCTTAAAATAATGGAAGGTCTTTGAGGGTGACATGAGCATAATAATAAAATTGGATAAATCATCATAGATCATCATTATTTAGATGATGATGATGATGAACAATCATCCGAAACAAACTCTCGATGAAAAATGCTGCTACAGAGACGGTAATAAACATGTTTGTAATTTTAAAAACAATATATTTTATTTTATTAAAAAAAAAAAATAATAATATATTTTATCTTTTCAGCTACATTTTTAGGAATTCACATTCAATATTAATGAATGTAATTTAGATTAATTGAAACTTTAAGTATATTTTTGACAATATTTTTTTACAGTCTGCTGGAATTGGACAAATATATAATAGACAATACCATCCCAGAGTAAGTTTTTGTCTCAAGTGCTCGGCATGTCCACGTTCAACTGTTCATAGCACTTTTTTTTCACATTTAATTATTTGAGCACACACTAACAGGTTCCAACACATTCATTACGTCTGTCCCCAGTACTACTGTGATCTAATTTGCTATTTTTAGATGCTATGTGTATTATTAATGTGTTGTCATCCATGTTTTTTGTGTATTGTCAAAACATCCTTACTAAGTGAAAATTTTGACGTACATACATATCGTGCCTTTCCTCAGCCGTGTGATATAATTTGAACATAATATTTTCCTCTCCTCAATATTTTTATTATAACTTACCACATCAGATTTTTAATAAATAAATTTATTAAAAAAGAGAAACATTACCATTTTAATTTTGTACCTCTATTTTGTTGGTTTTATACTAATTAATAATTACGTTCCGGAATTCTCTGTTATTTCCATACTGGCAAAACTTTCCACGTCATGGTAAATACATTATATGTGGGGTATAGAAGCAAGGGCAGCAATGTCCAAAAAAATGTTTTGAATGCAGTCATTGAGGATTGCTAATTTAAAATATACTGAATTCTAGATTTTATGAATCTATGTTCCTATAATTTATAGGCTATGATGATTCCTGTAAAATCTCGAATTCTGTACATTATAAATTAGCAATCTTCAATGGCTGCTTTAATTCTTTTTGGATATTGCTGCCGTTTCTTTTATTACCCCATATATGTATATACTTTTCTAATATATTGAATCTTTGTACATCGTAGGTGTATATTTGATAATCTTTTAAGCCAAATCTAAAAGTAAGCTTATTTTCAAAATAATTAAAATTTTAAGATACATTCAATAGAAAAATGTACTATTTACAGACATATAAAATGCGAAACCCATTTGAAAAAGTCAACAAACAACACTTTGAAAACTAATCTTTATTCTGATTTGGCAAAATTCTTGTATAATATTCTTCTGTATAATATTCTGTGAACAAAATTAAACACTGAATTTTTGTTAATTTTTTACTATGTATGCTAAACATGTAACATGTAATCTAGTGTCCAGATGAATCTACTCTTCAAAAAAAGTCTTTTTATCAAATGTACTAATTGCAATGTTTGAAGACATTTTTCTGAATTAAAAAAATATAAATATTTGACTAATTTATGCCACGTCACAGTAGTGCTTTTGCCACAGCGATTCCGGATTCTACTAATAATCATTAATTAGTACATTGTGTGCCTTTCATCACACATCTTTTGGTACACATTGGCGGACATTCAATGACAGACGTCAACCGCGAGCGATAAAAATCAGGTCTTAATAAAAATCTAATTTCACCTTGCCACTGTCTAATTTCTTGTTATTTGAAATAAAACTCTTTGCAATTAGTTGGAAATAAATCTGTGAAATTGAGTTGACAGGGAAAATGTGTTAAAAAGCGTGATATATCTATGTGATGGAAATTTTGTGATCAATTTATTAGGTCCCTTCCACGTAGAAATTACTACTAAAATCACATGTCACCTTGCCTTATTTTCAACTAATAAAGTACATATACGGTTAGTTCACACAAGCACATCTGCACATATAAACAGGATAACATTTTTTCAGTATGGTTACAAATCTCAATTTTCTTTTTACAATTAACAAATAAAACAAAATTTCAATTTGTAATTTTGTGTTTAGACTTTTTAAAAAATAATCTTTTTTATAAGATATTTGTTTTCATAAACAACAAGCATGATGTATATAAGTTACAATTTATATTATTATTTATTATAGCTTTTGGTGTTTTGATTTTGAGCTGTCTCTGATCGAAAAGTAATGTTTTCTTTTGTTTCATCAGGTTGGCCAGCGCACTGCTGGAGTTCCAAGCATAATGCCGAGAAATGTATCATCTCCCGCCTTCACCACTCCTCACCAAGGTCTGCCCAAGAATGGATCCGTGCCGTTCTTCGATAGAGTCAGAAAAACTTCTACGGGGGAGAGGTAATATATCTGCTTGATGATTTAATGAATATCATTGGTGATATAAAAATTATGTCCATCTGCCATATTTTTTTTAGATATAATGTATCGTCTCTATACTCAAGATAGTTGATGAACAAAGAATATTATTGACAAGTATTCATGAGACTGGTTTATAGTGTACTCATTTACAAGTGTTTCGTAGCTAGTAGCAAAAAATTCGGGGGACTCTTCTTCATTAAATTCTGAATAGAAAATATTCATCACACTTTGCGTGAAATTTAGACATTTACGAAGATAAGCGACATCAAATTTGACATTTTTTATAAAACCTTTCAAAAAATATTTTTTCAAAATTCTACAAGGATTTAATAATTTTATTTGTATGAATTTCAATGAGATCCCAATTAGCCTAAAAAGAAAAGCCTTTGAATCGTACATACTGCCAGTGATGACGTACGGAGTTGAGACAGCGGCCCTTACAAAGAAAAGTGTAGAAAGTGACTTCCCACACCGAGGGTTCCGGGTTCGATTCCCGGTTAAGTCACAATTTTAATCTTTGTGATATACTCAAGTCTGGGTGTTTTGTGATGTATATCGCTTCGTAATTGGGCCTCCTGGCCTGTTGAAGTGTAAAAAAAAAAGTGCACGCAACGATCCATGGAGAGATCCATGCTTGGAGTAAGCCTAAGAGATTAGATTAGAAATTATGAAGTTAGCTAAAATGGCAATGGGCAGGGCATATTCCAAGGCAGGATGCTGCTTGGTGGATTCCCAAAGTTCTGAAGTGGAGACCTTGGGAGAATAAAAGAGGCGTCGGAAGACCTCAAAAGAGATGGGCCGACTATATAATCGCTGTGGGGGGAAAGAAATGGCTACAATTAGCAAATAACAAGGAAGGATGGAAGGGTATGGAAGAGGCCTATATCCAGCAGTGGAGAGATGAAGGCTGAAAAAGATGAAAGAAGATTTGTATCAAAGCAAATGAATTTTTAATATTCCATATAAGTTACTGTAGTGATAGTTCAACGTTTTGCAGAAAATAAGTCAGAAATATTGAAAAAAAAATGCAAACTTTGATGTCGCTTATCTCCGTAACGTAATCATTCAAAGTGTATAGAATATTTTCTATTCAAAATTGTCAAAGTCACCCTGTATATTGTAGTAACTCAACTAGTGTATAAATACATAGTGTCTGATATCTAATTTATCTTCGTGATGCTATTAATCAGCATTAATTATGTTACAATAGCATGCCTTATGTGTTCACAACAAATACTGTCAAATGAATACAATGATAATTTATTGTTTGAAATATAAGTCTTGTAGTAAAATGCAATGTGATAAAGTACCTACTATTATCAATCAGCTGTATTCTGAAATAAGCAATATTGCTATTTCGGTATCTTGACAGTTATTGTATAACATTGTGATGGCGTCAATTTTGTCAATTTAAGTATTACTGGTTTTAAGCCTTCTAATTGATTGAATCTGATTGATTGAATTCATTAATTTAAAAGATGTCATATTCTTCTTCAAATGTAGCAAATTTATTTTGTGGTAACATAATTATAATTAATATAAATTAACTTTGTTTAACTTTGACAATTTTAAAAAATTCTTTTTTTTTTTTTTGTTTTCCTGATGAAGAAGCCATTGGCTTTGAAACATGTTGATTTTTTTCAATAAATAAGTGGTTTAAACAAAGTTAATTTATATTGATTATATTAATTAAAAGATGTCAAACTTAAAATGACAAAATTGACAGCATTACAATGTTATACAAAACTGTCGAGATATTGAAATAGCAATATTGCTTATTTTAGAATACGGCCGGAATATGTTGCATAAATTGTTCCACTTTGTGGTTTTTCTACATCTTGTGGTTTTTTTTGCATCAACAGTGAATATTTTTCTTTTTTATATTTGTTGATTCTTAAATAAATTTAATTATATGAATTGCGAGATTTCAATGCCATCATTATTATGTGGCTATGATCCATCGAGTATCCATTGTCACCTAATTTCACAGTTGTGACTCCCAATCGCATCGTCCAGGTATCAGATATTTTTGTGAAACTTTGCACTATATGAGTGGCTTTAAGATATATGTAATGAATTGTATCATAGGAGGATTTTAAAAATTACACAACAAATAATTTTCAGATTCAAGCCATCGTTGGCCGCAATTAAGTCTTCGTCACAGGCTTCAGTTAACAGCAACGGAGGGACGAGAAGAAGACTGGCGTCTACTTCTTCCCGAAGGAACAACAATGCCGAATACGATGTGAGTTTCGGGGATCAGTATTTATTTATTTGTTAGCTAGATGCGCTACCTCTATGATAGATGACCAGTTTAAATACCTCGGCAGCATCATAACGCAAACGCTTGACCCAGATATTGAAGTAAGATGCAGAATAGAGACAGCATGTGATGCATTTAATAAAATGAGGGCTTCTTCTGCGACAATAACCTAAATCTCAAATTTCATCAGAGAATTATAAAATTAGCATATGGTCTGTTCTCCTATATGGCTGTGAAACGTAGACTGTGAAAGTTAACATTATGAATCGGTTGGAAGCATTCTTTGTATACCATGGACCAGTATGGAGCTGAAGCCAGTAGAGAGTTACTGTCAAATGTTAAAGTGAAGAAGGTTTCTTATTTGAATCACTTGCTACATAACCATGCATACATACCATAATACATAGTAATATTAAATTTGTTTATTTTTATAGCTCCGTTTAATGATGTAGATTATCCGATGGGCGGTGCTAATTCATTTCATTTGTAGCCCTTTGAGAAAAGTGTGGTCTTTAGTCCTTTACTGAAATTGTTAAGGGTCTGAGCTCTGCGTACGTCAGGGGGTGCTTATTCCACAAGCGTTTGTGCCTTGCTCAGTGTGGCGTTTCTCCCCGTTGGTAACTTTTATATATTAATATAGCTGCTGTATGTAGTACAGTGCCGAGTTGTTGATAGTTTTATACACCATCAGACAAAGCTTGTAGTCACTCAATGCTCAAATAAATTGATGAGAATAGTTAATGTGTTAAAATCAATTGATTGTTAAGTCTGTGTACATCTAAAAATTGCTTAAAAATAAAAAAAAGATTTACAGTGCTTTATGTTTCAGTTTTCTTTTAACGGATGTGACAGTGCTAATGGAAATAAAAACCTATTTAATGCTTTTCAGTTGTTGAATGTTAATTAGTCACAGCATTGGACAATTTATCTATTCTTTATCTACATATTTATAAATTATTTAGGTCATGCCAGTCTGTCCAAACTGTCCGTCAGAATATTTAGTTCTTAATCTGTATGATGTCACTCAACAATTGTTTCCAGTGAGATATGATTGATGCTTTTTAATAACATGACAGAGTGATGAAACGTTTTGCTCTTTTCTAGGCGTGCTTTTTTATGAATACATATGTACTTGCGTATGAAATTTTCTGAGCTGAATCACTTATGTACATCAACAGTTTCTCGAGATTTCCTTCAAAACTGCTTTAAGCAAGTGCTCTATTGATTTGATAATTGTTTAAATTCAATGATTATTAAAAAAATAAATAAGATCAAGCTAAAATGGCCTACGGCGTATCCTACTACTATTGCAACTTGTATACTATTACTAAATTGGCTTATGGTGTATTCTACTACTATAACAACTCGTATACTACTATTAAATTGACATATGACATATCATATTACTAGCACAACTTGTATCCTATCAAAAAATTAGCTTATGATGTATCCACGTATTCTATTACTATTACAACTTCATTAAGGATTATAAAATTATCAGCGGCACGTGTCATAAATAATATTAATTATTTATGACACGGGGATCATCCCCCAAGATTGGCTTAAATCTACATTCATCACTCTCCCTAAGAAACCACACCCCAAAAAATGCTGGGATTATCGTCTGATCAGCCTTATGAGTCATGTGTTAAAAGTATTTTTAAAGATTATACATTCACGAATAAGATTAAAATGTGAATGTCATTTGGATAACTCCCAGTTTGGCTTCAGGAGTGGTTTTGGAACACGAGAAGCGTTACTGGCAACAGATGTGCTACTGCAGAAATGCCGCGACCAACGAAAATACGTTTTTGCGTGTATCATTGATTATGTAAAGGCGTTTGATAGAGTGAAACACGCGGACCTCATCAAGATGCTCCAAGAGCGTGGTATTGATGACAAAGACATTGACATTATTAAAAACCTATATTGGAACCAGGAAGCTGTCATCAAGTTGGAAACTAGCTCAACAAAGTCTATACCAATCAAACGTGGAGTTCGACAAGGGTGTATATTGTCACCTATGTTATTCAATTTATACTCCGATCTAGTATTCAAGGAGGCTTTGCATGACATAGAACTGGGGGTCAAGGTTAACGGTGTACACGTCAATAATATCAGGTATGCGGATGATACAGTCATTCTGGCAGATAGTATGGAAGACTTACAAACACTCGTAAACAGAATTAATGAGGCTGGTGTGAGACTGGGTCTTAACATGAACGTGAGTAAAACAAAGTTCATGGTGTTTAGTAGGCAAGATCACACGGGAGCACGCCTCACATTGAATGGGGCTGGTATAGAGAGAGTGACAAAGTTTAAATACCTTGGAAGTATCCTAGCGGAAGACCTCGACCCAGAAACCGAAGTCAAATGCAGAATTGAAGCATCGCGAGCTGCTTTTAACAAAATGAGACAGATATTCTGCGATGACAATCTTAACCTGAAACTTCGACAGCGACTGGTCAAATATTATATATGGTCAGTCCTGCTGTACGGAGTGGAATCGTGGACCCTCAAAGTGAGTAGCAGAACTGGCTGGAGGCGTTCGAAATGTGGATACATCGGAGAATGCTCCGGATACCCTGGACGGATATGAGTTCTTCAAAGAGCTAGAGTGAATAGAGAGTTGCTGACAAATATCAAAATCCGAAAGGTGTCGTATTTGGGTCATGTGCTCAGAGGAGAAAAATATGAATTGCTCCTTCTGATTCTTATGGGCAAGATAGAGGGTCGTAGAGGTGTTGGAAGGAGACAAATTTCCTGGCTCCGCAATATACGCGACTGGACGGGCATAAGAAGTGTTGGAGAGCTGTTTCGTGCTGCCCAGGACAGGGACGCTTTCTCTCGGGTGATAGTCAACGTTGGGGGGACCTGACATGACACCAAAAGAAGAAGAATGAAAATTCATGTCTTTTACGAGATTTTTATTGCAGTTAGTTCTCATGTGCATTCGAGACAGTAGGTCGTATATTAATGTGGATTGCAATTTTAGATCTGATGACCAGGAGTCAGGGTATCCAAGTAGAATAAATTAAAAAAGCATAAAACGTGGACATTAATAGTGGGATGAAATTTTCATGAACGAGGTATAAATAGATATTTGTAGGCGGTGAGATTTATGTGTGGGTTTTTTTGTCACCGAGTTGAAGCGCATCAAGCGAAGAACACATGGCTCGCAGTATTCGCACGGCAACAGCTGTTGTGCTTGGACCATCGCCAGACCCGACGCTGGCAGTGAATTAATCAATATAAGCAAAGAGTTGAAGGTTCAAATTGTTTCTATACTTACCGATATTGATTGGTGGAATTTCTTGTGCAACAATATTGCATTTGTTTCATTAAATACATTACAAAAAATCTTTTTTTATTGGGTCTACAAAGTAATTGCTAATTAACCACTCTCGTTCATTAAAACCCTTAACCAATGAAAACGTTGTAATGGTTAATTGAACTTCTATAAAATATTCTCTATATCACAGCTGATTCCAATACATTTGACTTGTCTAAAAAAATAACTACGAGTTTGTAAATTTTAAACAATTATGAAAATTGTCAAAGTATATACTGTTAAAAAGTGTAATGTCTTAGTAAATAAGTCATGCTTTATTACAAAAAGACGTTTTTACTTGACGAGATTCAGTTTGGAACGAAATAAAAAAAAAACAATGTCTATTGTAACAAATATCTTTTGTTTACTAAAGAATTTAATTATGCAAGAACAAATACTTAAACTGCACTATAAATGTGTCTAAAATATATATGTGAGGGGGAAATACTTCTACTGTGTCTCAATCCCCTCACCTAAAGAAAGTTTTTTTTTCATCTCCGAATAATTTTATTGCATAAAAATAAAATTAAGGTCGTTAAACCTCTTAGAAATTTGCAGTTTGGTTGCACAAATTACAGTTGAATATATATTGACTACAGTTTGCGATCAAATAAGTGACGCAATATTGCACGTTGAAAAATATACTTATTTAAATGAACTTATTTAATTTATTTATATAGAGTATTAAACATTATTAGGGTCAAATATCATAAAATAATTCTCAATAATGTGGAGCTTCCGATAAGCGAAAGAGAGTGGAAATGTATTTTCTGAATCTGTCTTAAAATTTAATATTGAAATGTTGTTTTCAGGACTCAGAGAGCATGTACAATTCAAAGATGTCCCTGGGTGTGCAACGGGAGGCGGGCAAGATGGTTCGACCAATGTCCCGTAAGGACATCTTCTACTCAGGTTCGGTGGTCAATCTGCCCGAGTACCAGAGCCAAAAGTCCCTCACACACTACCGCCAGAGCATCCTGTCACTGCCGCAGGCCGCCAGCATGCATTCCCGGCAAGGAGATGTAGAAAGACAAGAGCGTAAGTAATATTTTGTATTAAGTATCCATTTATCTATTTATTTGTGCGCACATGGTGCATAGCGCCTTTGAAAAAATTAGTTAAATTAAATTAATTAAAAATTAGAAAAACAAAGAGACATCCTCACAGTTTAAACACTACATATTAAGAAATGTACACAAAAAAGCAATCAAAATAATGACCACAAAGGCAGTAAACATTTTAAAATAATTAGGTTAATTGTAAAATTAATTGAATAAAACACTAAATTCTGTAAAAAATTAAGGAGTCAACAAACCTATAAGTAAAATAACAAAATATTAGCAGATTTTAATATAAAACTATCACTGTCCCAGAATCGACTGCATGTTTCTTTTGAAAGTAGTCAAGCTGTCATGGAATACATCCACAAACTCATTGTACTCGTTGTTTAGATTTTGTAGCCTCGGCGGTGATGAGTGTTTGTGGTAGTTTGTAGTCGTATTATCGTAATAGAATAAATATATCTTTTGAACGCGTTGACAATGGAACTCTAAAGCATACTTTAGAGAGAAGATCAGGGCTGTTAATTTGAGAATTGATAATTTTGTACAAAAATATCAAGAGTTTTAATTTCCTTTTATTAATATTTTTAATATTTAAAGCATTAACTTTGTGTTCAGACTTTTTAACAAAATGCTATGTATTTATGTTAATATATAACCACTAAAAATTACTTTTTTGTCCACCGGTTTCGAGACGAAGCCCGTCTCTTCGTTAGGACAACCACTACACTAGCATGCAAATATCACTACGCACCACAACCAACAACAATTACTTACACACCAATACCTTCATAAAAAACTCTTCACATGCATAATAAAGGCCATCATGCACTAAGTTTCTTATCAAAAAGATTTAAGAATTTGAGTAGAGGAGAGAGGGAGACGGGGTGGGGTCTATAGGGGGTGTTGACTTATCTTGGGTTTTATTTTAAATCAAACAGAGGACTGTAGGGGAAATTTATTTGATTATTAATTAGAGAAAGTTGTTTTTTATGGCTTTACGAATATAATTTTTTTCCATATTATAAAGTTTTAACCCTTTATTATTAGTATTTAATATTTTAATTCCTGTTTTTATATCAAAATTATGATTGGTCTCTAAAAGATGATTCGAAAATTCGGAGAAGTTATTATTATTACGGCATCTCATGTGTTCTTTTATTCTTATGTTAAAATTACGCTATGTCCTCCCAACATAACATGATTGACACGAGTTGCAAATTAGTTACGTAATTAGTTGCGTAAATAATATTATAGTGTGGTGTGCAGTGAGGTTTACATGCTAGTGTAGTGGTTGTCCTGACGAAGAGACGGGTTACATCTCGAAACCGTTAGACAAAATGTAATTTTTGGTGGTTGTATACTGACATAAATAACATTTTGCATTAATTTCCTTCTATCTGACAAACTAAGAATATTGAGTCCTTTCATAAGCATGTTGTATTAATTGAAGAAATGGCTAGATTTAATTTAAAATTTACATATCTTAAGAATTATTCCAAATTCTCTCCATGGTCTTATACAGGGTTATTTGGAAAATATTAATAACCTCGCAGAACTATATTCCTGCCTTGATTATGAGTCGAAAATGTTCAAGCTATCATGACCTAATATCAATAGTTATGGATACATGCGACATAAAAGTTTGCATTTTTTTTCAATATTTCTGGCTTATTTCTTGTAAAATGTTGTACTATCCTTACAATAACTCATATTAATTACGAAAAATTCATTTGTTTCAATACAAGTTAAATAAAATGATAAAAACCATGAAAAAATTCCAATTGGAATGTTTTGGAATTGGAATGTTATTATTTTTTTATTTGACTTGTATTAAAGGGAATAAATTGTTCATATTCGATATAAGTTACTGTAATGATAGTACAACGTTTCACAAAAAAGTAAGTCAGTAATATTGAAAAATAAATGCAAACTTTGATGTCGCATATCTCCTTAACTATTGATATTAGGTCATAATAGCTTGAACATTTTCGACTCATAATCAAGGCAGGAATATAGTCCTGCGAAGTTATTAATGTTTTCCAAATAACCCTGTATAATATTAAAACTGTGTAAACTTATATAATATTAAAATTTGAAATCTTTGGGTATTCTCAATATAAATCCTAGGGGTTTCATTCTGTATTGGTACACATTTCATTGATTTTGTGTTGAAAGCTTGAAACATATAAGAGCTTAATTTTTCCAGAATATGACCTGTGTCCGTGTTGCGTGGTGCCGGAATCCTTCAGAAGCGTATTTGCCTCCATGATGGACATGTCATTGCTGAAGAATCCACCATTCCTGATGATCGGATTTTCTAATATATTCGGCATGGCTGGATTGTACGTACCGTTTGTGTATCTGGTGGATGCTGCTGTTTTAAATGTGAGTACAAGATTATTTGTAATGATACAATATTTTTTTAAAATCTCCAATAATTAAAGATGCAAATTAATCAAGATATATTATAGATGTCTCACAGAGACAAAGCTATTTATATGGGAAAGTCTTTGGGCATCTACAGGACTTACAACCTGTATATGATTGGCTCAAGTGATCACTTTACACAATTCACAATTCCATACACGATTTACCACCAAATCTATCAAATTTTTCAAAGTTGTATATTTATGGTATTGTTGTATCATCTCAAGCCCTGTATACGCCCAAGAACTTCCATATCTACTTTCCCATGTAAGTAGCTTCGTCTCTATGAGATATCTACAATATCGGCAGTCCCTATGTGTACCTACTATTGAATCTGATAAATCTGAAAAATTATATTTTCGTCTTATTATCTTAAACTATCCAATTTACTCTATATTTTCAGATATAATGTTAAATTTTTTTTTAATTTTCCTTCATACATATGTACTTTTTTGAAATGCAAAATTGTCTGAAAATGTAGAGTAAATTGAATAGTTTAAAATATTAAAACAAAAATCGAATTATATTCAAGAATACATTCTTGAATATAAAGAATGTGTTCTTGAATATTGTATGTGTTCTTGAATATTGTATGTGTGTTGTATCAAATGCATATGTCCAAAAAATTAAGAAATTAATTAAACGGTTAATTCTGGTGTCCCCTAGCGACAGTTACACAAAGTTATTTGTGCCTACCGCACCAGAAAAAACGGATTGCTCTAAAAATGGATAACATATCAATCAATAACATGTTAATCAATTAATAAATGAGACTAAGAGATAATGTCGATATGTTAGTGGAAAGGTATCAGGCTGATGTGGTGTAATTGGTAACATACCTGCCCGGAAAGCTAGGTGATCTAGGTTTGAATCCCGGTAGCAGCCAAAAAATATTTTTTTGTTGATTTGATTTTTCTGTATATCTTCCTAATTGATTAATAAATTTGGTTCAAAAATCAAATGTTTGCTGATTCAACAGCATGTGTAGGGGCCGTCGATATATCTTGAGTAATGTTGGTTCCTCTGCGGACAAAAATCCAGTAATTGTGCATTTGAAAAAATTTAAACATGCTTAAAAATATTTTGAAAGATGTGAAATTTCGAATAAGCAATCTTTTTTGATGAATTGAATAAACCGCAGTATACTTGTACATTTGGTCATTTTAAATCGAAGAATGAAATAAGAATTATAGAAAGAAAACAATAAAGGTTTTTTGAACATGTTTTCCTTTCAAAGATGAGTCCACAAACTGACCAAGAATATTAAAGCACCGTTCTTAGGATTATACGTTATAAGTATTATAGCAACATACTTATAACGTATAATCCTAAAGTATAAAGTATATACAAACTGACTTAAAAAATCAGTTCACACAGTGTAAAATTTGTCAATTCCACCCATTATCGACCACTATCAAATTTGGAATGTTGTATGTATGGTATTCATGTATCTCGTTTACTTTTACAGTCATCTACGGTTGAAATTTGTTATTCCTATGAAAGATTATGCCCAGAAATTCAGCCTCCACCTTAGCTCATTTCTAACTATTGGTTTCGAAGATGTGTCGAAATCACAGTAGTAAAAATGTATAATGAAAGAAAAAGAGGAAGATCCTTGCTTCAGAACGCCTGCACAGCGGATGTGGAAGGGTATGTGGTATGAGGATAAGGCTTTTCTGCCAAGCTAGATTAGTCATCCTCACAACGAGGGACCGCTGAAGAAGAAGACAAATGTACAATAGGTGTGATGTTTTGATAGTCAAAATAAATGGTGATATTTTATATGCTGATTATCTACATATTTCTGATAACTCCTTAAAAAATTTTTTTTTTTTTAATTTTAGTTTAACAGGTATGTAAATAATAATTGTATCATTCACAAAGTTTAAATTTATTAATAGATTTATTTATTTGGATCATTTTCAGGGAATCGATCCGAAATCAGCATCCTTCCTACTCTCCATCATCGGTATCACAAACACCTTCGGTCGTGTGGCCTGCGGATGGGTTGCGGACTTCCCCTGGATGAACTCTCTCCTGCTGAACAACGTCTGCCTCATTGTGGCCACCATTGCCGTCACTTTGACACCCTTTTGCCAGTCCTACGCGTCCTATATTGTGATGGCAGTGTTCTTCGGATTTGCTATATGTTAGTATTCAATCACCTTTCTTGTGTCCCATTACCTGTCCCGGATATGTCTGCGACACGTAAAGGGGACATGTATTTGTCGGTAAAGGTGAAACTAATTAACTACACATAGTCTATTCAAGCAGCAGAGACCACACAATACATTACGCAATATTTTTTGTTGCAAGATTATACTCCTCTACCGTATTAACCGTTCCTTCCAAAATCTCCTTCCTTTATTTAATTTATTTATTTACCAGTGTATTTATATTGTATTTTAAAACTATTTTTGATTATTCAGATTTGACGCAAAAAGGTTTGAAACTGATAAAATTTATTAGATTATTTTTTGATAATTAAATATACACTACAAGCATGCTTTGAGTAATCACTGTAGTGCCCACTTGAATTTCATAATCACATAACCACAATGTTTTCTCATTGCGGCTGTTTTTTTCTTGCTTATGGCCATGACTCATATGGTGATTACGTTAAGTAAAGTGCTTATTAAACTCTATAAATTTTTTGTAACAATTAAAATATAAGAAAATAAGTCCATGCAAAAAAAATACACAGTTTTGTAATATTTTATTTTATTTTTTTCCTAGAATTTACAGATGTGAATTTTAGTTAAGTTAATTTCACAGATTCGTTCAGTCAAGTGTTCACTTTGAATCGTTCAGTAGTTCTTTGAATTATTGTTTTTTTTTATCTACTTCATCTTCTGTAAGTGAACTATTTACTACTCATAAATACCTTTTTCAGCTACCACCAAATTTTCAAAATCACGGGGGGGAATGTTTCGATTTTCAGAGAATTCGTCGTACGGTCTCGCTTCCCAAAAAATAAAATTTCAGAAATAATTCAGGGGCAGAATTTCAAAACCTCCTTTTATTTACATCAGCCGTTCTCAATCTTTTTTGGTGACGGAACCCTTTTGGAAAGCGAAATACTTGACGGAACCCTACAATAAAACAATAGTTTTTAAAAGTGTATTATTTATTAAGAAGCGTAATAAAAGTACCATGTAACAGTTACATATTACTTACTTGCATAACAAGTATAATAATAGAAGATATTAAAAAAGAAAAAATCTAACTAATGGGAGATATAATAGAACGGTCCACCAGAGATGGTGTTTTGAATTTTTTTTATAAATTCTTGCGGAACCCCTATAGGGGTATCAGGGAACACACTTAGAGTATAGCTGATCTACATCAACTTCCCAAAATACATGAAAATCCGCTATCTAGGGAGGGGGGGTTTGCTTTCAATTTCCTAAGATTTCGTCACTCAACCGCCACAAAATTTTCACTGCCTAGAGAGAACGAATAGGATGCCTGCTAAAGATTCCATTGATTTTGGGATTTAGAATTTACTATTCAATAAACGAATTATTTTCCACCTACTGAACTATAGACGTACCAATATAACTTGGTGTGCGAGGGAGGGCGTCCCTATCGCCTAACAGAAGTTGTCAGGGTTTAAATTTATTACACAATACATAATGTACAGAATGTCCGGTGACCGGTGTCGTATTAAATACAGAAATTTGGTCGGGCAGCACTAAAGAAACCGTGCAGTAATGGCGGCCGTTCTGTCTGTCAAACTGTTAGACGGTAATATCGGTCCATTATTCGCTTTTTCAGCTTCGCAAAACTTTAATACTCATTGGCAATTGTTGTTGCACCATCCCGGACTGTTTAGGATGTTTTGGACATAATAATTCAGTGTATATTGGTAATCAAGATGTCAGCTCCCGACCAAACACAAAATTGAACTAAATGACAGGGCGAGGGGTTACCGAGTTCAAAGTTTGCCGCACGCCAAGTTACGTTGGGCAAGCAATAATGAAGGATAGTTCATTAAAGTGAACTATACCGTTCATTCGTTCAATAAAGTGAACTGTTCTAAAAGAACAGTTCGTTCATGAATGATCCATCTCTACTAGAAATAGACAACTTTTCTTAAAATGAGGTCTTTGACATTACATACATTGTTTCTTTTAGTTACAAGTTGACGTGTGTGAATACTACATTCATCAATAAGTGAAAAAATTCTGTACTTCAAATAGTGCACTTTTTCGTCAAACTGCCTTTGTCATGAGAACTAATGGGACATTATTTCAGAGCATGCCTGTATTATATAATATGTAGAGTACAATTTAGAAACAAAATTGTATGAGTTGTTTTAATGTTTGTTTTTTAAATTATCTATATATGTAATGATATACATATATGTATATTAGTGTGGTATTGCGATTCTAATTTAGAAAAATGAATGGAATTGAGTGATTTTGACTTTGTCTTGTATCTTGCTATCTGATATCTGACTGTTGGAAAAAAAGGTCACATAGTAGCTTGGAAATTTTATTTTATATTAATAAAACACATTTTCAGCCATAAAATTGATTGACAATAGGCATGATGACAGATTTTGAAATAACCTTCTATAATGTAGGTACACGTTTACTATTACTGAAAATAACATTATTTCAGTAATAAACTAAGTTTTTATGCAATAATTGCATTTTCATCTACCTATTTTTAATTATGCGCAAAAATGCCCTCAGGTGTCGTGGCGGCTATGTGACGTCAAGCCTAAGTAAACATTGCATTGTGTCTATGATAACAGTTCAAGAAATACGGCGATGGTTACTTAGGCGTGACATCATTTGCTCTGACCGGTGTTTCAGTTAAAATGGCCGATTGCAATCTTATTAATCTCAGTGTTAATGTTAATTAAAATTGAATCATTTTTTAGAATTCTTTCAACGTGTTTTCTTCTCGAAAATCACCCATTTTTTAATTCTTTAATATTGTCATCATATGCCTATTGTCAAGAGTGCATGAAAAGATGTACAAGCGAATGAGGCAAGAATGTACATGTGAATGAGAAGATGCAGAAGTACGTCAGTTAGATTGTGATATTTCATCCTCTATGCCTAATTCTGCAGTAAATAGCATGAAGGTAAGTAAATTTGTACTATAGAATTATGTTGGTATTTTGCCACTCACCCCTATTTATTTCATTAAGGCCCGGTTGTTTCAAATTCGATCAAAGTAAGCGTAGAGTTTAAACTGAAATTTTACGTTCTCCACCAATCAGACCATCCGTTTTCGTAAAAATCTATGCTTTTATCGACCGCTTACTTTGATCGAACTTGAAACAACCGGGCCTAAGATGATCAATTCATGGATCTGACGATTGACTGCATATGGTTAAGTATGTTTTAATTAACACAAATTTAAATCAAATTTTCAGCTGGTTACATATCTCTGACGTCAATCATCCTGGTGGACCTTCTCGGATTGGAAAAATTGACAAATGCCTTCGGCCTCCTCATCCTATTCAGAGGGGCGGCAGCTATTATTGGCTCTCCGTTGGCCGGAGCTGTTTACGATGCAACAGCATCTTACGACACTTCCTTCTTCATGGCCGGAGCGTTCTTTGGAATATCGACCATCACCAGTTTTATGGCTCCCATGATGAAGCGGTGAGTTGTTTTCTGTTTATTAATTTTTACAATTATTTTTTTGTGTTTATTCGGTTTTGCACCAATAGCACCTTGAAGTAGAACCTATCAAAATATTTACGCATGTTAGCTGACAAATTATTTTGTATCTTTATTGAAGTATTTGAATAACGAGAGTGTGATCTGATCACAGTGTAAAGTTATCCTGTATATTTGACTCACCATATTATTTCGACTTATTTAAATTGAAATATGAATAATTAAAATCTACAAATAATAACTATTATATTGTAAATATGAATAGTATTGATAGGTGATTAGAGTCACAGTCAGGGTTGATGTGTTGACATCAGCCCTGATGATGGACCCTACAATGGGATCCGAAACGTCGGCCCGAAAGGTCGTAATAACACGGCATAATAACCCAGAAAACACAAACTTGAAATATCTGTCCTCTTTTACATCAGTTTTTTGTTCTGAAGAAAGTAGAAACATTTTTAAAAATTTTGTATTGTGAAGTCTAAAATGAATTTTTAGTAGATGTCTGATTTTACATAGGGACCATCAATATATGTACTTAAATATTTTCTAAATAATATGAAAAATGTCATCTGTATTTTACAGTTTTGTTGACTCATCATGAAAATGGAGCTTACTTGTGAAGCTGGTTTCCTAACCGATAAGTGCGACGATATGCTTCTTCTAAGTAATATGTAGATATATACATTTTTTATATTAATTTTCAATTTACCATTGTATTTCTAGATGTATCAAACCCGATATCGCTCCGCAAAATCCGGAAGCTCTCACACCAATAGATGAAGAAGATATGGACGAAGAAGACCCAGATGATACCCCCATCACCATGGGGAAGCAGCCCCTCACCTCTATTGGGGAGAATGGGGTCCCGCAGATAGTCCACACGGCTGCCAGCCCCCTCAGCCCCGAGCCGCCCAATCAGCCGGGAGAGGCCGCCAAGTTGGTTGACAGGAATGGCACAGAGATGAAGGAAATCAAACAGATCGAGTCAGTGCTCTAGGCTAGGCGTGAGGACTTTCACTGATCTTTGGCATCGAGTAATGAACCTACACCACAAGTGACAAAATTCTAGATTCTCCGGCTATCGGAAAGGAAACAAGTTTGCTATTTATAGCAAGTACACACATCTTTATGCTCTCTTTTATTAGCTAGAATCGTCAAATACATATATTCTTCCCGATGAGTTGGTTCTTAACTTCTGCCGTTCTCTTTCCTAAATATTAATTTATTTACCAGGTTTTACTGGTAGCTGTCCTTGAAATCTTGTAAATCAAAGCTTAAAAGCAAATACATCCAATTCTAAACTTCAAATTTTCTAAATCTGAGCCAGTATCGTTTTAATTATTTTCCTTCCTCGTATGGCAATCCCATAAATCTTAAAGAAATAATCTCCACATTCATACGTTCATTTTTCCAGGATATAAAAGTGAATCGGATTTTGCGAGGAGATGGAGCTTTCTAGGGTTTTGTCCTTTTGGTGCATCTTCAGCCAGATGGCCACATACTTAACCCATCCGAGAAAAGCAATATTTGTGTGTTTGATGTCTTACCTTTGGGGGTTTTTAACGAACCTGCTTGTCGTGTAAATTTTTATTTGCAATAAAAATGGTCCAAGTTTAATGAAGTCTTAATAGATGTAAATCGAATGAAGCCGAGCATGTCTGTAATTTTGAGATTCCCGAAGAAATAGCTGTTAATATTTCCCCTGAACCTTCAGCTGCAGATTATCAGAAAGTGGCATCGTATTTTACTATTTTATTCAGTTTGTTTGCGACATATATCAAAACAGTGGACTTAAAAGATTAAATGTGCTCATATCTCTAGTGTAAAATATGTTCTGACGAATTTTGCTTTTCGAGAGAGTGGATGGGTTAATGATATATATTTTAATATATAATAGAATCAATTAATATTTAAGAACAAAATGCGGAGTGCTCCGAGCCAGCGTGCATCTCGCAAGTGTCCTGCGGAGTGGGGGCAAGGTACCTGAACATATAAATGTTTAACTCGTGCGATAATATTGAGAACAATTTGCGGGAATAAATATTAAGAGTACGCCGACTGCTGCACATGATGTTTTGCAACAGATTTTTTATAAGCGATTACTTGTATTCCAAAAGCGAACTAAGCATAGACGCAGTTTTTTGATAAATACATATATGCCGTATAGAATAATGTAGCTCTTTGTTTTCTTTGTCCAATCCTTTTGGCGTATTGTTTAAACTGGGTTTAAATTTTGTTTAGTGTTATAAATAACGTATACATATATAATTATATACTATCACTATCTTCTCCAATATCAACAAAATGCCTCCACAAGTTAAAAATCATTAAAAAAATATATTAATTTTAAATCATATTTAAAAGTTGTGATGAATTTTTAACTAGGGTAATAAATACATTTTAAAATGAACTGCAAATTTATTATCCAAACTGCTGATATATCACATATATCAGCAGCTGCCACAATACAATCTAGAGTAAATTAATTAATTCATTCAATTAAAGTCCCAAAATGTTTTTATAGTTGATTAACCCAGATAATTCGTAATTCAAAATAAATTTTAGACCTTGTGTCATAAATCAATACATTTTATGTTACATAATTAGAATTATTAAAAAACCTTTACCTTGTGGGGTGCCCTTATTTCGCCAGTATTCCGCAGTACCATAAAAAAAATCGCAAGTGCAAATATGTGTGTCAATATATTACTTCGTAATAAAAATGTCGCGATCTTTGCATTAGCGTAATAAATATTGTGTTTTCTAATTGATTTCTTGAAATATATTAATATACATTTTTTTTTAAATTAGCGGCCTTTTTCTCGAATTTTAAGAATTTTGGCAAATTTCACAATCGGCTCATGATTTTTTTTTGGTACCTCGAATTTTGAATTAGCGGGGTTCCGCATAATTCGAGAAGGTTTTTGTCCCTTGAATTTCGAATTAACGAGGTTTTGTGGTGGTGTTGCTGCATATTGGTGATAGAATGTTGACAGTATATAATGGGAATATGCATGCATTAAAGGGCAATTTGCCCGTATTATAAATTCTTTAATAATAATCAAAAATGCATAACATAATACAATATTTGTATTCATAATTTTTATAATTTTTTTCAGTGCAAAATATAAATTGTAATATTTTGCACTTTTAGTTCATTCACACTGTAAGTATAATAATTTTTTATTTACATTAATCAAAAAAATTGTACAATAATGACATTTTTATTATATTGTTGGATCAGTGCGGTGGCCATTTTTATTTACAATATATTTATATTTTTGCATAATACATAGGTACTCAACTAAAAACCTGTATTTTTGAGTTTTTTTGCAAAGTTGTTTTTACTTTTTGAATAAATAATACGAAATCAAAAATAAGTATATATTTATACCAAAATTATTTCGAGAACAATAATGTATTATAAAGTTTTCAAAATATCTTGGACATGTTAGTAGCTGATGTATAGTAATAAAACTATTAACATTTGTAGCAAAAATTAAAAATTCTTTAAAATTTGTTCTATTTTTTGATTCTGTACTTAATCTAATCTTACTTACTTTTTGAAGCCATGTACTTATTAAATGCCACTTTCAGTAGTAACGGTAATTAAATGTAGTGCCATATTCCCTTAATAATTACTTACTTAAGCCTAGCTACTGTTTTTGGTGTGTATTTTTATGATGTTATGCATTTCACCAAAATTCTAGGTTTGGGAATTTTCGCATAAATTTGTCTTAATTCCAGGACATTTTATTTAGCCGAGTCTTAGTTCGTGTTATAGTTGATACACATTAATTATTAATTATAGTACTTATTTATGCAAATAAATTGATAAAATTTCCCCGGAAATGTGCCATGGCATTGTACATATTATTGCAATATTTTTAAGCTAACCTAAAGTATCCAAAGATTTCTTCATTTGTGATGATTCAGTTACCAAAAGTGATACATAGTTAATTTGTTATTTCATGAAATGAAACATGTCATTTTTATTTATCAAATTTAATATGACGTTTTTATGATTATACTTGAAGATTTCTAGTTCATTATTTTTATTATGTAGGCCTATGAAATCACTTTATTAGAATTGTTTTTCTTAAAATATTGTTATTTTTACCTCAAAAATAAACCAGGCTATATGATATCATAAACTGAACTTTTGTTACGAATTATTATTTATCAAAATATTGTATTAAATTATTTGTTTTACTTGAGTATTTTTATATTATATCGGGGATATGATTTTGTGAACAATTAAAAAAAATGTAATTTAATTTGGACTTTGACATAAGAAATTGTAATTATTTCAAGAATATTGCTCAGAATGTTACTAAAAAATGCAACCATGTTATTTATTTATATCAAATTAAGCCTTTACACTTAATACTGCTGCACCGCGTAGAAAGAATTGGGGAGGACTTCTATGATCAATTTTAGGTCAACTTTTATAAACAATTTTTAGAAATCGCTACATTTTTATTGAATTAAATTCTCTGTGATGTTATTTCACAACACACATTTTACTTCGGGCTCCCCGTTGGTAATTAACATGTATTATGACAATTAGAAATTATTGTCATTAATTAGCTTAATTTACCACAACATGGGCTAATGTAATAAGGAACATCACCATCTACAGCACTTTGATACTGCATTTGGTAAGTTCCATCGCGAGAATAATTGTATTAGTATTTTAAGCTTAAAAATGTGAGGTACTGTAAAACAAATATTTTTACGAGACAGGCTGAAAAGATGCCATTGATAAATGAACAACATTCAACAAAAAAATATTATTGTGATGAACATTTTAAATGTTATTAAAAATGTCAATTTTTATAGACTATGAGGATAATAAATGGGTGTGAAAAATGAGTGTTCTATCTCTTGTATATTTTAATTACATAACTCGATATTGTGAATATGTATTTGCCTAGCGTATTGTATTCCGATAAACTTCAGTACGAGTTAATATTACAGGTATCAAGATATGTGCACTCTTTGTACTTAAATGATTTTGATTGAACAAAAAAGGACCTTTGAGAATTTTTCGAATCTGAGTCGACAATTAATGAGGCTCCAAGTTATGAACAAATAATGTCGCAAGTATTAAATTAGAATTGCGTGTCCGAGTCAACCCTTTAGTACGGAGCGATCCACGCATTGTACGTTTTTACGACAACAATATATAATTGTGTTTTTTTTATATGCCGTAGGGTTTATGAAGTAACGTAGAATGACCGTTATTATAAAATATCGTCCGAGTGACATAAAACATATTTTTAAAGCAGAGATAGTAGCGGTACGCCACGTTAGATTTAAGAGTAGGCTAAGTCCTCCCGCAACCCGCCCGACCGAGCTCCCCGTGTATGCGTGCACACGTGCACAAGTTGCTTAATCGAGTGTCTGTTCTCTGTAAATACATTTGTATGAGAAATGATTGTTTCCAAGTGCTCTTTGAATTGAAATGAAAATAATACCTACTCTAAGATATATCGGACTCACATATAGCCAGTTGTGATGTTATGATTATTATAAAATGTATTTTAATGATAAGGAGGTTTTGTAGACTGATTCAAAAAAGAGCTGGATAGAAATTTTGTATTTCTTTGTGCTTGCCTTTTCTTATTTCAAATGATCAATAAAAGTGACATTAATTTTTACCACCGATGTAATCATTGTCAAAAATGAATTATTTTATCTAAAAATATGTTTTAATAAAAATATTATTTGTTTAAATCACGTATTTTTCTTGCAATTATTGACATCTGGTTGTGTTTTACCACCATTTCTTTTACATATTTTTATGATTTAAATATTTCAAATTGTATTAAAACTCACTACTTTAATATCTTCACTCTAATCTCGTTAATATTGTTGTAGGGGAGAAGTGTTGAGAAGTCAATATCTGTTAATTCAATAATATCGTTGAAGCAGTTCTGAAAATAAAATGAAAGATATGAAAAAGTACATGTACTTTTAATACCCATATAAAAAATATATGGATATTATATCCATTTAAATATGATTAATTTTTTAATAGATAAGGTAGAGATATTTATTTTCATAATACATACAATATACTAATAAATGAATAAATCACTAATCATATTTTTATACACTCCAAATAAGGATCATGAATTATTGAGCGTTGACAGAAATGTAAAATTTTTACATATAATTTTTTTGTGAGAAATATAGATGACTATGGAATTCATTTCGCATCAATATTCTTATTTTTTTCAGACCAAACTCAGCTGCTTAAATCTTCTTTTAAAATTTAAACTTGCTTTCTTAGCATTAAGTTGTTATAGGCTTGAACTTGCAAAAATGACTTTTTAAAAAAAATAGAAATGCGAACACGGAATACATATCGCATCAATATTCTTACTATTTTCGAGTTAAGCTTGTGCTATGAAAACAGGACTAACTTGGTGGTATCCTGGAACGGGGCTCGAACCACCGACCACCAGATCAGAATGCTCGCTATAAATATGTTTTGAGAACCTAAATAAAATATGAAATGCCTGTTTTTTCGTCTAATGGTAAGATATGTACTTGCTTTGTAATCAAGTTGTCAGCCTTTGTTTGCCAGGAGTTTGTGCCTCATTTTGGGGGACCAGCAAGTTAGCATTGTTTTCATAGAGCTTTATTATTAGCTTGATATGTATTTTGTACCAGAACGCCTACACCGTAATATAAAGACTGGCGAGAATCAGCAAACAAATAATAGTGAGGAAGTACATCAGGTATCAGTATTAATCCCTACTCTTTTTACTTCCTTTATATTAACTCGTGGCGTCTGTCTGTTTGACGCAAAAACTTTGGATCGATTTTTAACCCTTTTCCCGTGATCCAATCGAGTTGAAACTTTGTAAACAGACTCGTGGCGACGATCAAGAAGATCAACCAAATTTTCATTTAAAAAAATAATAATTATAGTTCAACTTACTAAGTTGTATGAAGAGACTGCGACGCATCTGGTAGACACAAAACCTGATTATAGTATAATTTTGGATTTTTGGAAATTTTTTATTATTCCCTTTCGTAACGTCGCCCGACTGGAGCCCAAGGCATAGGTTTAACGCCAAACCAGTTTCCACTAGTAAATAAGAAAGGGAGTATAATAAAAACTTGGTTTTTTATCACAATCATGGACCACTTTTCCACATAGCAACCACTAACCACCCTGGTGCATTCTATATGTGGATGACATTGTCTTAGTGGCTAACATTACCAGTGACCTAAGATATTGGACTAGTGGCTAACATTACCAGTGACCTAAGATCTTGGCTAGTGGTATGATCGATAGACATGTATGACAGACATGAAAGGCGAAGTCTATAAGACTGTGATATAACCAGCAATGGTCAACAATGATCGGCTTTTTGAGACTCGGGACCAGCAAGATAGTCCTACTTTCATTCCACAGATGTTTAAATTAGTTGGAAAATATGTATTGGGTAGGAACATCTATTTTTAAAAAAATATTTCTGAAATGTGAATGAAATTAAAATGCTCAGATTGTCTGGCGGTAACAAGATTAGATAAAATCTGAATTGAGCATTTGAGAGGAAGCTTTAAGGTTCCATTAACCGCCGAGAACTTCATGCGAGGTGGTTATAAATTTTACCAAAGTGTATTTGAATTCAATATAGAATTTGTGAGAATTAGCTTCCATAGCCTCGGCGGAAAGGGACCAGAGAGTCCCCAAATCCGGGCTCGCCGCGCAGAATAGGGAAGAGATGGAAGCCACTACTACATGTCATCGGTAGGTTAAAGGATCCTTTGTCATGACTAAGTTCACCATTTCTTCCATCCCCTCCCTTCCCCATTAGAGTGACAATTTTTAGTGCAGTGTAATACATTCATTAAGGTAAAGCATTAATTTGAAAAAACAATAAATAACCCTGACCTAACACCACTCTTACCCGCACTACCGCCAACCGGTCTCCATCACGGTCACAGCCCCAACAGGGCATACACCATCAATATTGTTTCACATAGATATCTCGTAGAGAGGAATGAGCCACTTTTTTATATGGGAAAGTAGGTATGGAAGTATTTTTTTAGATGTCCCTACAGCTTACGACCTATCGTAAGGTGGGCTTAATTGATTACTAGGCTTAAGTCATAAAGGCTTCTGAGATGTAGCTCTGGTAGCCTGAAAAAAATTAAATATCGATGGAATAACTTTGTACAGATTATTTTCGATGATCATTAAAATGGATATAATAAAGATACTTGAGTTTAATTATATATAATTCATATGAGTTCGGTGGCTGGGTCATGTGGAGAGAATGACCGAGCATCAAGCACCAAAGTCCCTGCTGAACTCAAAGGCCAAAAGGGCGAAGGAGCTTTGGAAGACCAAAATTGAGATGGAGTGACACAAGATCCTCAAAGACATATCTGCCTTGGAGCTTCTGAACTGGAGAGAGCTGGCACAAAACCAAGATGAGTGGAGGACGACTCTTGAGGAGGCCAAGACCCACCAGGGGTTGTAGAGCCAAGAGTAATAATGATATTCTACTTGAACTTTGAGCAACAGAACCTCTCATCGACAGGTGAAGTTTTAAACTAACTACATTCAAATACAGAAAACACGGCCTTATGTAAAAATTCAAATAACTAATTAAGTACTGATAAAAGGATTGTTTTCATAGAGCTTCAATAAAATTCAAATAACTAATTAAGTACCTACTGATAAAAGGTGTAAGTTAGTTTAATTGTTCACCTGTCGATGAGAGGTTCTGTCACTCTCAAAACTTGAGTATAATAATGTTTTTTTTTTTGGGTTACAATCCTAGGATTGGTCTGCACCAAGCACTTGATCTCTCCGTGACTCTCTGTCACCTGCTAACCTCTTCATTTCTTGGTAGGTATTACACCGCACATCTCTGATAATAATAATAATGTATAATATATAATTAAACTCAAGCGTAAGCAAATGTAGTTTTATTCCATCCATTTTAAGTGCATTATCCATTGCAATGATTTACGGCAACCTTGCTCGTATGGCGGTGTCATCCTAGTTATGACAGTAAGTACCTCAGTAAAGTGGTCTTCCTTTTTTTTTTCAAAATCTATACACATATCATAACAATTATATTTGTATCTGTGAGTCAAAATGTCTTAAATCCATTTTAAGCTAAAATGACCTAAATAATTTTTTTTTCATATACCTAACACAGAAATAACCATAACGTAATTTCGAACCAAAACAACGTACAAGTGAATACACAAGTCATTCTCGTTATCAAATTCTTATAACACCTTGTGACTTGGGTTATTATTGTCCAATTGTAGTGTCGGAATATACAATATTATGCAGGATGCCACAGATTTTTGTGACAATCAACTGATTCTATAGTATATCCTTAACAGGAAAAGTAATTTACTTAGACCTAGAACAATACTTTTTTGTCGAGAGAAATAGATTTTTCCGCAACTCTAAATGAATTTTGCTATTGGACAATGTTGACAATAAATTTGTTTTCTACATCTCATCATAGATAGGTGAGATAACTTTAAATTTATTTATTTTTTCATTAATTATATATAGTATAAAATTTGGGTTATACTGTGCCACAGGATAGGTGAAAAGGTGGGCAAGCGATATATCTGGAGTACTATTTCTTGGATTGTGGATAGAAACAGCCGTTACCAACACATCAATGTCGAAACATTGAATAAAAACAATTTTGATGGCACATGTCAAAAAACACGCACAGTGCGAACCGACTAAATGAGATTTTCTGTTTGAATCAACTGTAATCCAAGTTGATATAACCGGCCATTACTTACATATATCAAATTATTAGAAAAATTTTTATGAGCCAGAACAACCTAAATTCATTAAAATGAAAATATGTTCCTAATATACATATTAAATGAAATAAAGAAAACACTAAAAAGAAGTCTTGAGCAATGATTAAATTGTGAAAACATTATAAATATAGAATTTTTTAAATTATATTTCAAAAAAATTGGTAATGCTTTTAGGACTTGAGACATATTGGCTGTCAGGTACAGATATGATTAAAGTGCTACGAAGCTATTTAGTTGAATTAGCAGGTCCGACCCTGTTGCTAACACTTTGAAGGCCGGGAAATTTTTAATTACGGTACTTTTATGTAAATATAGTGACCCAATAACTTGGTCAAGGGAATTCAATGATAGAACTACATGCTCAAGAATTCACCAATATTTTAAACTACATTCCAATTAATATTATAATACATAATACTAATTGATATTGTTATACTGAGTTACATTTAAATGAATTAGAGCCGGTCGTATCAATTTGGATTATAGTAATTATTTTTTGATTTTTGATTTTTGTGAAAGATTACTTACTATAAACTTAAAGTTAATGCAATCGGCCCTTAGTCGTTAGGCCAATAAATTATTAGTTTTAGAAATTGGGAAGTAGATAAAAATGTACATCATACATAAAAATGAATATAAAGTGCTTTCTAACAAGCGTCTTGTTAGAAAACACATCACATAGAATTAGACCTACTACAAAATCGCAACATCTATCACAGTGGTTACAAACCGGCGGACTGCAAGTGATTGAGAAGTGTGCCGATGCTGTTGTGTACAATGAAATTTAAGCTATTATTGAGTAGATTCTATTCTACTCAATTTTAATTATGTTATTCATTTCAGAAAAACTAAAAGATTAACAGGAATAATTCGACGCCCCAAATTGATTTCTTTGAATATTTCGATTTGTGGAGTAGGTATTGTGGGTCCTTTCTTACACTTATTAACAAAAAATTATTGATAAATACATTTATTAATATATTAATATATATACAAGATTGCATGCCCGTGTGTGTGGTGTGTATTCGAAAGTAGAAGAAGAGAGCTATCTGTGGTATTTTTCGAAATTTAAATCAGATGACAAACGGATGACAAAAATTGAGTAGGTAACGTCGAAACTTGGTTTAAAAAAAACAGTTGCCGGTAGACGCTGCGCGCCGAGCTCCTTTTTCCGGGGACACTCGTGTCGCGCTGATCGGACTACGCGTTCGAGAGCTACGGCCGGAATGGGTAGCACAGATAGACGGCGACCGACTTAGGTCTAAGTGCCGCTGCTCAGTCGAAGCGCCTGCTGCGCGATCTAAGTGTCCAGCGCGCAGTCGAAGCGCCCGCTGCTCGGGCGAAGCGCCCGCTGCGCGGTCGAAGCGCCATTTACCATGCCCGTATATGTAGTGTGTATTCTATGGCAGACGAAGAGAGCAATCTGTTCCATTTTCTATCCAAATCCAAAAACTCGAGTTACGTCAAGATAATAAATATAAATACATAAATAAATAAACAAATAAATAATTACATAAATTTTCCCCATGAGTGGTATGTATCTATCATCATCACGTTTTGAATTCCAAAATATGGAAAAACCGAAAATTGTATTCGATAAATGCATTATTTCACATAAAGTAAGTAGAACCTTGCGAAGAAGAAGAAGAAGATTTGATTGAAAATACAAAATATGCACTCAGAAATTTCATAATTGTCTTTAAAATTTTCTTTTAATCTGAAAAACACGAGAAAGCACCCATTTATGTATTTAATACGAATCTGGGAATCAACAGATGTTTTTAAATGGTTTCGTTTACGATTCAAATCCATTCCGACCATTATTGTTTTTGACAAAATCGTTTAAAGATATATCGAACTTAGTTTTTGTCGAACAGATTTTTTATAAATCAAATACATCTCGAGATATTTCATATTGAATATCAACAATACGCAACATGTTTGTAAAACTGATAATTCTGAAGCCAGCCCGTCAATGTTCAATTGTGATATTTTTTAGGTGATAGTTTTTTGATTTGATCCACGCCGTTTAATTTTCCTCGAAAGGAAAAGAATTCTCTGGCAAAAACACTAACTTACATATCAACCTTTCAAAAAATTATCGCTTGAACGTCGTAATTCTCACTTATTTATTAAAAACAACCACATTAATATCGTTTAATAGATGGCTGTCAGATTTCATTGATATACGACGGATAAACGATTATTTATCCGTCGCGCGCGCTTGTTGGTCAAATGAAATTGCGCGCTCTTCCCCGGCATTTTATTTCCTGTTACGCATTTCCGACCATTTTCACGAAATCACTGCCATAGATTGCAGGAAAGCAAGAGGTAAGTTGTTACACATCAAAAATATTTCCCTCTCATTTGCCCTACCGTTGGCTCCATATTAAAGAAGAAGCCAAAGGAAAACAGAATGAGATAATCATAATGATCAAGTTCTCAGCGGTTATAATAGGTAGGTACATATATTTTTTAAATTCACTATTTTAGGTAGGTACCGTGTACCGTGTAGGTACTACTGAATTCACAAATAAGTTTATTTACCTTCCTAATGAGGAACATGAAAGGACACAAAAATTTTCGAGCATGTGATTTTTCGAACATGTGAATTTCTAAAAAATGTCGAAATTTGACGTTTATGGATGTGTTTATATTGAACAAATATGCGTCATGGTAACGAGTATGTATACAATAGGGATGGGTCGTCGACGTATTTACCGTCGACGAAACGAGACCGTCCATGTCCATCCGTCGACGAGACGATCAACTAGTTGAATTCGTCAACTAGTTGACGCGTCAACTTCGTTACGCGGACGTCGCGGACGTTCTATCTAAACATCGGGACGATGGTCAACTGTCTACGGTTCAACGCGACGCTTCTCGACGGCTCAACCGTTGGCTATTTTTATAAGGTTAATTTTTTAAATTTAAAGAAGTTCGAAGGAATATAGTTTCGGGGAAAGTAAAACCGCTACTTGTGCTTATTTGTAAAAAGAAATATTTTATTATTTATTTGTTTACGCACATTATAGGCTTTTACATATTGTTTTATATACTTATTTCTATATATAACAAAGAAAGAAGTAGGTATACAAAGCAATATCAGGTGTTAGCAGTAAAATATAAATATAAACTACATATATAAGCAGTGAAAGTATTGGGTATAAGCATTAAAATGTGAGTAAATAAAATGGAAGGAAACAATGATTTTGCGTAATAAAGGCACCAGTTATGAGGTGCGGTAAAAAATACTTTACATTTATTTATTATCTATAAATTTATAAATAAATACATAATTTAAAAATACTTTACATTTGAGATGTTATATAGAAATTTATTGAAGAATACATCTTTCAAAGTCAGGCTTTCACTTTGTGGTGACATTATTAATAAATAAATATATCTGTATTATTTGTCAACTTTACTTTAAGGCTCAATCTGAGAAAATGAACATTGTTCCCGAAACATGTAAAAAACCAATAAAAAGTGATGTAAACAAAATTATAATAGATTTATTTTTTTATCTATAAAGTTGAAAATAGGGAATTTATAATAAAAATTAATTAAACCTAAATTCAAGATTATATTACATATACAATAATTAATGTTGGACTCCTGAATAAGGACCATAGTTAGGTATAGAAATTTTTATTCCCTACAAGTTTGTTTATCATTTATATGCTAAAGTTGAAAAGTAAGGAAATAACACAATAATTAAATTTTAGAATCCCTTTTCAGGTAAATATAAGAAGTCGAGATAGATCGAATAAAATTTTGATTTTAGAAAAATATCTAGCCGGCCTGTTAATGAATTGATTACGTTAATTATTAATTTAGTTCAATAAAAAATAAATTAATTAAACAGAATTGTTTTATTTTATACAGCGTAAAATTAGGAATTCACCGAATCGTCGCACGTGACATCACAAAAAATCACGTAAAAAATAATAGATAATAGCTTATTAAGCCTATCTCGCCCTACGCATGTATTCAAATTTCAAATCTCTAGTCATCGTTCGTGTACACAGATCTGCACTCTATGGTAGTGTACTTTAGAGTTGAAATGAAATTACCTGTCGAGCCGTCTATGACGTCTATGGCATCTACAAGACGACAGCGAGACAGAGAAATAAACGGAGACGTTTTGTCTTGCTCTCGCTCGTTGCTTTGCATTGCGTTAATCTCGAATCGTCCACCGACCACGGCGTCCGCTGTCCACCGTCTAGGAATTCAACTAGTCCATGCGATAAACGTAAACGGTCGACGCGTCGATGCAACGTCAACGGTTGATTTCAACTAGTCCGTCCATTCAACGCCCATCCCTAGTATACAAGCGCGGATCCAGGGGGGGGGTCATGGGGGTCATGACCCCCCCCTGGGCTGGGTCCAGGACCTAGGTGGACCACTAATTAAAATACTCATACTCACATTCAGTCACTTACTAACTTTTTTATTTTTCAGTTACTACTGTATCTTTAAGCAGAATACTGCAATCGAGCTCGATTGATTTAAAAAAAGCTGCGGACGTTATTAATGATACTATAAGTGTTCTACAAAATAAAAGAGAAAATGCGGACGTAATTTACCGACAGCTTTTTGAAGAGGCTAATGAAGAAGCTGAGCAGCTAGATGTAGAAATTAAATGTCCCAGAATAGTGTCAAGACAAATACATAGGGCCAATAACCAACCTGCTCAATCTGCTCAAGAGTATTTCCGCAGAGCCAAATATATACATTAGGCTGCCGATAAATTTTATTTTGGCTTATTTTAACACAAGACCTCTCAAAACTTGCGTAGTTGGGCGTAGATTACCAAAATAATTTTAAAAATAAAATAAAACTATATCTTTAAGGTTCTACCGATCTACAAACTTTTGAAAAATTGTCATTTTTATGGTGATATTTCGCTGTCCTCAATTTTGGCTCCTGAACTAAATACAAAAAATATTTATTTTTTATTCTATTTAGGCGTAAATCATGACGTTTCGATTTGCATGCAACAACATGTCACCAGCAACTTCGAATTTGATAGGTTTCAACCTGCAAATGCCCTCAAGTTTGAACTTGTTTTGAGGACTTTCTTGACTTGACTCGCGAGTGTTTTCTTCGTAGCCAAAATAATTTTTATGCCATAAAAGTACCAT